>JAHWFO010028932.1:37542-48065 GCA_023313115.1 Rhysida immarginata | reverse complement strand
GTTTTGTGTTTATCTTAACCTCTATAATACCCCCTTTAAGTATTTTACATTCGATGTAAATCACCCTGTATACAACCTCTGGCAGAAAGCATGGAATAATCCATTCATTGTCACCCTGGCGTCGCGCTATTGGAATTATTACGAGATAACCGTTCAGAGAAGATCAAATATCTTTTATTTACACATCTGTCAAATGCTTGTACAGTTATGTATTTAATTTCAGCTAGTTGGGCCGTTCCAGAAATTAATTACAATGCATTGAACAAAAGGATGCTTGGAAAAAAGTATGGAATAGTCCAAACCTATGGAAAAAAGTACGGAATAATTAGGGATTAACAAATGAAAACCAATATGCAAATGACAGAATCACGTTAGGTATATCACGTGATTGGTAGATGTATAAAAACAGAAGCTGCACTGTTATGAGGTGGCATTTAACAGCTAAAATGGCTAAAACACGCGAACTTAACACTGCAGAAAAAGAACTCATTCTGAAGCTCAAATGTGACGGTTACACGTAGCAATCAATTGCCGAAAAACTGAAATGCTCCCAGGGAACAGTTTCCAAAGTCCTATCTGAAAAGGCCAAAACGGGAACCGTTTCCAATGCAAGACGAAATGGAAGGCCACGAGCCACATCTCACCGGGATGACCGGACACTGGTTGCCATCGTCAAAAAACAGCGTTTCTCCACATCTCGCGACATCAACAATGCATGGAAAGCTACAGGAGTTAATGTCTCTGACCGAACAGTGTGAAATCGGTTGGTGGAGAAGGGGTTCAAATCATCTAAAGCGAAGACCAAACCATACATCACCAAGAAGCAGAAACGAGATAGATTACAATGGGTGAAACAGTATAAAGAATGGACTGACAATGAATGGAAGAGATTGATGTTCACAGATGAATCAAGGGTGTGCCTGGGGTATGGTGACAGCCACGGGCGTTTTATTTATAGACAACCGCACGAAAAGTTTCAACCGGACTGCCTCCGTTCTGTGACCAAATTTCCAAGAGGAGTAATGGTGTGGGGAGGTGTCGCCCATAAGGGGGTGGGGGAACTTGCCATTGTTACATGCAATGTCAATTCTGAAGCATACATCGATATCTTGGAAACGTTTTATGTTAAAGACTGCGGAGGATCACTATGGCGACGAGGACTTCATTCTTCAAGATGACAAGGCATCATGTCATCAGTCGCGACAAGTGGGCGTTTAGTTACAGAAAAAAAAAATAAAACGTTTACCCTGGCCAGCGAACAGCCCGGATCTCAATCCAATACAGAATGTTTGGGCAGTCTTAAAGAAAAAGGTCGCCATGGAAAACCAGCAAACTTGGAGGAGCTGAAGACTGCTATCAAGAAATGTTGGACAGAAATTGATCCCCATCAATGCGAAAAGTTATGTTTATCAATGCCCAAGAGATTGCAGGCAGTGATCAGGGCCAAAGGAGGTCCTAACCAGTATTAATGGTTGATATTCCGTACTTTTTTCCAATGGTTTGGACTATTCCATACTTTTTTCCAAGTGTCCTTTTGTTCAACGAATTGTAATTTATTTCTGGAACGGCCGAACCAGCTGAGCTTAACTACATAACTGTACAAACACTTGACAGATGTGTAAATAAAAGATAACTGATCTTCTCTGAAAGGCTATCTCATAATAATTCCAAAAGCGTGACGCCAGGGTCAATAATGGATTATTCCATACTTTCTGCCAGGGGTTGTGGAAGTTGTCTTCTAGTAGTCCTTTCATCACTTCAGAATAATTCTCTAATATTCTCAGTGATTTAGAGAACTGTCCTCCCTGCTTTGTCCTCCCTCTATCCGAAATGTCAGCTTTTTATTGTTGATTTATTTTATTTTATATTAGTTATCTATTACACAGGTGTACGGTGAAAAAAATACAAGCTTGGAATTGATAGCTTAATTTTATGTATTTTTTGGTGCTGATTTCAAAAAAAAAAATTTCTATCACGTCAGGATTTCTTGAAAAATTCAATTTTACTTGGATTTTTATGAACATTTACCATAAAAAAATTTTTTCGTCATTGAATTTCTTCTTCCCTGCCTGACCATCAGTCTGCCATGGTGAAACCTACAGAATACCCCTCTCTGACACCTCCCCATTGCCATTGCTCCCTCACCATCGCAGTCTCTCTCTACCAATAGCGTCGTGCGAATCCTTATCTTGGTTCGCTGACCTCGCAGGAATGCTAAGCGAGCATAATCGGCGGTCACCTTCTATTTTTTCGAGCTTTATCTGGATTGATCCTGAACATGTTATCTATCTTAAAACTGAATTCTCTCGACTTTTCTGGAGTCATCAAAAAATATACAGAGTGAATACAAAAGTCTGAACCCCCCTTTTATTTTTTGAACCGAAGCAGATATGTCAATTTTGATGAATCCAATGAATAGGAAGTTGTGGGTGGCCTATCCCATGGTGCACTTTTCATCATCCCAAATATGCAAATTAGGACACATTCAAAATTTATCTCAAAAACCGTAAGGGATAGAGAAAAAAACCCAATTGCAAACTTGTTCAGCATAAAAAAACAAACAAAACAAAAAAAAATCATCCAAATCGGACCAACCAATCACCCACAATCACGTGGTGAACTGTTCGTAATTTTGGAATTGTTCTGTCTTCTGCGTGCTGAAACATGCCTTTTATTTGCTTTTCCGCATGAAAGTGAATGTGAGTATGGTAATTTATGTTAATTTTTTGATTTGCATGATTTGCATGGTGGAAATAACATTCAGTTTTCCTTGTGCAGTGTGACTGTTTGTAAGCTACAATGGGTGATTGGTTGGTCCGATTTGGATGATTTTTTTTTGTTTTGTTTGTTTTTTTATGCTGAACAAGTTTGCAATTGTTTTTTTTTCTCTATCCCTTACGGTTTTTGAGATAAATTTTGAATGTGTCCTAATTTGCATATTTGGGATGATGAAAAGTGCTTCATGGGATAGGCCACCCACAACTTCCTATTCATTGGATTCATCAAAATTGACATATCTGCTTCGGTTCAAAAAATAAAAGGGGGGGTCAGACTTTTGTATTCACCCTGTATAAATAAAAGAGATGTCAATCATGAGGGACTCAGTTTATCTCTTTAACCCAGAAGATCATGTACTTACAGTCTTCATAGTAAGATAAAAAAAAGTAGAAATTCTTAGGTTTGTCTCAATTTTTCTTTCATGTATAGTGTCATGCTTGCATTGATACAGTGACAAGTGGAAATTTCATCACAGAAACAATTTTAACGGTTGCTTTTCTCTGTGCATTTCTTGAAACTTGGCTTCGAGTTCGAGACATTGTGAAAATTTGCCAGATGACTTTATATGTGGCGAATATAATGTTATTAAAAATCGCATGAGGAGCATTACAGATATTTAAGACAAATCTTGCGTATTTTGGCATGAAACTCTGAGACCAGGACAAATCATGGGCTCCTCATAAAGTTTGTGTGCAGTGTCTCAATGGTCTAACCTTCTGGCTCAAAGGAAAGAAGACTATTTTACGATTTGGAATTCCTGTGACATGGAGGGAAGACGTAAAACCACTGATGATTGTTACTTTTGTTCCTGCCATGTCCGTGGGTATAACTGCAAAAAATCAAAAGCTGATTTCTTATCCTGATAACATTCCATCGGCCATACACCCTGTTCCTCATGGACTTGATGTGCCAGTGCCTTTGCCTCCAACTGAATTGCCAGTCATCTCTTCAGAAGACATCCAGAAGTTCAAGGCTCTGATACCGAATATAAGCCCTTCGGAAGCGATTCACCTCAGCCCTTCTCTCAGGTTGAATTTAATGATCTGATTAGAGATCTGGGCCTTTCGAAAGAGGCAGCTGAATTGTTGGGCTCCAGATTGAAAGAAAAAAACTTATTGACCAAAGGAACCTCTTTTTATTGGTACAGGAATCGAGAAAAGGAATTTGTTAAGTACTTTGAGGAAGAGGAGAACCTGGTCTTTGTTCTGATGTTCCCGGATTGATGAGCAAATTTAATATCACTTACGATAAAGATGAATGGAGGCTGTTTATAGATTCATTGAAAAGAAACCTTAAAGCTATGGGGGTGGCCGTGGCCTGGTTTTCTCGTCGGTTGGCTCGCTGATCGATGGAGTTAAGCAGCCAGCTGCTGGCTGGGTGACAGCCAGTGGCTTGAGGAACACTGCTGGGTAGGACGGCTATTTGGGGCCCAGCTGTTGGGGGACTTTAGTCTGACCCATTTGCTGAGTGACCAGTGCTGGTTGTCCAGCAGCTGGTGATAGCCACTGATTTGTTCGTCCGCCAGCAGCTCTTCCATCATCATCCCAGCAGTCGTTAGTTACTGGGATGGCGCAAAACTTCCTCGAAGGAGTAAGTGCCGCAGAACGATAATCTGCGATAATCTACCCTCTATACAAGATATATATAATCTTAAAGCTGTCCTTCTTCATCGTGGAAGCTGGTATACATCTGTACCAGTTGGACACTCGGTGCATTTAAAAGAATGCTGTGAAAATAAAACGGCTGGACGATTTGCGGTGATTTGAAAGTTATCTCCATGCTACTTGGTCATACAAAGTACCCATGTTTCATTTGTGAGTGGGACAGCCTTGATAAGACTCAATATTGGTCAGCGAAAAACAGGGTGAAAGGTTCTACCAACAAATCAAAGATATGGAGCGCAAATATCAAGGAAGATGGGACAAGAACATGCATGCCGACTACTGTTGGATATTAACACGATATAGGCCTGAGATTGAACATAAAAGAAGAACATCAAAAGAAGTTTCAAAGGAAAAAGAATACTACTTAAATAGAAACTTTTTTTTGTTTGTTTGTTTTGTTTTGTTTATTGCTCAGTTTAAAATTCGTTTCAAACTTTCATGTACACATACATAATATTTGCTCCTCTTGGCCAATCGTCTATTTTATGTAAGTTACCTTTAATAAAAACAAATTAAAATAGTATATTTGTGATTTTCTTCTAGAAACTGCACCATAATTTGATGTAAAAAGTTTAAACTCAAGGGGGCTTTTTGTTTTTCTCTCGACCAGAGGCAGCTTGTGCAATCTGGCAACAGTGGTTTTCATCCATTTAAACCTATAAAAAAATAAATAATAATTGATTGCTGAAAAATCAATTTGCCTCACGAAGAATCAATTATTTTATTATTTAAGTCGATTATAGATTTAAATCAATAAAAACCACTATTGCCAGTTAGTACATGCAAAATTGTGTGCGAGAATTCCTTTTCAAATAGGGTTTTAGCACAAATATCGATTTCGATTTTACAACAAATCCCGACATGATGGGAAAAAATGGAGGTCATTTTCGAAATTAGCACACCAAATAACACAAAAATCAGCGAAAACTCTTGTATTTTTCAAAAACTTCAATTTCGCAGGCCTGTGTTATTTATTGTATTCCAGGGTTCTTGTCTCGTCCTTCTCTTCTACATTCTCTTAGCCAATCAGCAATTGCCATTAATTTTTGTTTCCTGATTGGACTGACTTCTGTATAAAAGCCCGTTTAGATAATTGTCTCATATAGAATGAAGGATGCTTAGCATCCAAAATGTACAGAGGTTGAGTCAAAAGTAGTGGCCGATCACCGTGCAAACTTTTAAATGGGCACAAGACAGGAACCACTCATTGCTAATCTTCAAGTAGAGTCCATCATGCTAGATGGTCTTCATCCAACGATCAGCCAGTTGGCAGATGCCCTCGCGAAACCACTTCTCCGGTTTCTGGCCGAAAAAGTCACACACGGCATCTTCAACCTCACTGACATTGGCGAAGCACCGTCCACTCAGGAAGTGCGCCATAGACCAGAAGAGATGTAGTCAGAAGATGCCAGGTCGGGGCTATATGCAGGATGTGGCAGAACCTCGATTTTTTCCAGCAGTTGACGACACACCTTCACCTGTTGTGCTTGCGCGGGCATCAGCTCGTGGGGCACAACTCGGCAGCTCCTGTTGACTTTTACCATGGCGTGCAGATGTCGAACCACACTCGATTGTGATGTCCCGATGTTCGCCGCTAGTCCATGGGTGGTGCTGCCTGAGTTGGCTTCCACTTGTTGCCGTAAGGCTGTCTCATCCACTTCTTTGGGTCTTCCGCTCCTTGGCGCATCTTCCAGGACCATGTCTCCAGATGAAAAGCAGGAGAACCACCGTCGTGCTGCCTATTCAATGGTCACACCCTGACCTTCCACCCTGCAAATTTCAGCGGCTCCTCACGCACTGGTCCCCTTTTTCCAATTGTGACGAAGGAGCCCACATATCACCAATTTTTCTGACATATATTTTTACACCGGCTGACGCAGGTGGCACAATGTCTATGGCATTCAAATTCGTACTGACATTTCTTCCCACTTTTTTCTCTTAATAAACTGTGATATACCCTTGTGGTAAATGGTCTTCGCCCAGAATTCATCAAACTCTACCCCTCCCCCCTCCCGAGTCGGCCACTACATTTGACTCAACCTCTGTACATATATGATTGAATAAACTTCATTGTAGATGAGTGGAAGGTTGTTCCCTGTTTTTTCTTTTATGTACACACTTGTGAAAATTAAGTGAAACAAAGCATGTTTTGGTGAAAATGTTTTGGGGATGTCCACTTATGATGGTGTCGGAAGCCTGCAGCCAATAGATGGAATGATGTGCTCGCCACAGTATATTGAGGTTCTGCGAAAGAAAGTTGTTCCAGAGCTGGAAAAGAGGTACGCTGACTGTGCTGGGATATTGCAGCAGAACCTCGCCCCAGTCACACATCGAAAGTAGCGAAATAAATTCATGACAGAGCAGCAAATACAGGTACTTGATTGCCCAGAGAATCATCTGGACGTAAATCCTATTGAGAATTTGTGGGCTTATGGAAAAATCGCCTCCATGTTGTGGACTGTACGGTTACGGAGAACTCATTCAGGCACTGATTCAAGTGTGATACAGGGATCCCAAATTCAACAGTGACTAGTAGACTCCATGCTGAACCATGTTCAAATGGTGCTTAAAAATAGGTAAATGTGAGTTTTGTTTAAATTAATTTGCACATGTGTGTAATATCCACAGTTTTTGTTACATTTCCCAGTGTAATTAGCTTTGGATATTTGTTAGCCTTTTGTTGGGGAGTGTTGCCAGTTGGCATGCTAGTGGTGGTCTTACTTTGAGCCAACATGTCTTGCACAACCAGTGTTGCCTACTCAAAAAAATTTTCCGTTAAAACCAAGCTGAAAATCCATTAAAATCAATTGAATTCAATAGGAGGCATCGTGATATGCGGCTTCCTTGCAGTGCTCAAGCTCTAGATATGCGCAATACAAATTTTTTCTCTTTCCTGTGGGCAGTGCGTCTCTTCGTACTAGTATCTACGAAGGAGTTTTGCACCATCCCAGTAAATAACGACTGCTATGAGATGACAGTAGCAGCCGGGACCGACGGCTTAATGTGCCCTCCGAAGCACGGGGTTTTTCATGATGGAAGAGCTGCTGGGGATAAACGAACCAGAGGCTGTCACCAACTGCTGGAAAACCAGCTATGGTCAGTCGGCAAAATGGGTCAGACTAAAGTCCCCCAACAGCCGCGCCCCAAATAGCTGTCCCGCCATAGTGGCCCTCAAGCCCTGGCCGTCACCCAACCAGCAGCTGGCCGCGCCTGAAGTTGCTGAACTCCATCGATTGGCAAGCCAACCGACGAGACAACCAGGCCACGGCCACCCCCCTCTTCGTACTAAATCCAAATACAGTTTTCTTTTTCTATTTCAGAAGGTGGAGGGAATGGATAAAGTTGGTGTTTTATCCATGGATACATGTCTTGAGTTTTTCATTTTTCTAGTATCCGAATTATGTCCATGAGTTACACACGGATAATTAGACAAATTTCAAATACAATACTAATTTAGCATGTGCTACTCCTCCATTTTAAAATTCTGCCCACAAGTCATTAACTGCACACGGCGCATGCACTGCGCATGAGCCGTTTGCTCTGAGGAGTGGGTTAGACAGGGAAGCCGCATATTGTAATAGTGAAATTAAATACTGCAAGTTGGCAACACTGCTCCTAACAATGGTGTATATTAAAGATATCCTTCAAATTCAAGCATTTTTTGTGAAAGTATTTGTTGATTCCAAGTCCTATTATTAATAAGCTTTGATTGTATTTACTTTTTTGTGTTCTTATTTCTTCTCCTTTGGTTAGTTGTAAGTTCTATTTGGGTAAGCTGCCCAGTTATTGCCACCCTTAAGGATAAAAATTGCCTTTCTGATTCTAAAGTGCTATTGTGATTAAGTTTGTGTTTAAAATATTCAATGCAAGAAGTCTAACGGTGTCAAGTCGTTGATCTTGGCAACCAATAGGCACATCACCTCGCTAACATGACCATTAAATTTTTCTTGCAATAACTGCATTATTTCATTGGCAGTGTGATATGTTGAAACCATGTCTTCCACATCATTAATTTTGAACTTGTGTCAAAGACGATAGGAGAAGGCGCATTATGGGGACCAATCATATTTTTAAACTGAAGCCTCTATTCCCTCATGTACGGAAGTCACTGAGCTGCATATTCTGTTGTTATGACAAATAACGCTTACAAGATCGCTTTGGGCATTTCTGTTAGTATAAGGAACATGTGGATTTTATGTAAAACATGGAACAGCACAATTTTAGGGGTCTTTTTTCAAATGGCCATTCAGTGGTTATATGCGAATCAATTTCACAAGACCTACGTGAACTGTTTGGCCATAAAAGATTTACTCTAATTGGGGTCCAGTATAAAGGAAGATGTAGACAGTGGCTCTCAACATTTTCATAGTGCATGCCATCAAAACCAAAATTTGAGGGTTTAGTATTGCCAACTCAAATATGAATGATATACAAACACATGTTAATGCCGTATGCTGTACTTAATTTATTACCATGCGTTTTTGTGTGTCTAGTTACTGCTGGTTGAGACCACATCTGATAGAGTGGCAAAAACATGACCCTATTTTTTGCACTAAGCTTCAGAAAACATTAGAGACAGCTCTTATGCAAAATACAGTAATTTATATAGGGGACTTGAGCATCCGTAGGGATAGAATTGTTTTAATTTTACTTATGAACAACTAAAATGTTAGAATCGTGCCGCTTTGGATCATTGGTATGTGGGTGCGAATCTTACTGCAAGCATGGTTGTTCGTGTTTCATCTGTTTATTTGCAGAAAGTAAACGTCACAGCATTCTACTACATGTAGTATTTTCTGTTAACCTAAAAAAATATTTTAGAAACACCAATTTAAAACAGAAGCTCATCGTGAATACTGTATTTTCACGAATTACTCTACATCTACGTATGTTCCTGTATTCCCCAGTTTTATGTTAAAAAAAAGTAATAATAATAATGTTATATTTGTATCTGCATGGATACTGAAGGCAGCTTAAGGCATGGATTCACAAAAGTGTCATTAGTGATTTAACGAAAAAATTTCGTTGTTAGGGCATCTAATGATATTTATTTCTATTCATAAAACCTGTCGCAAACGAAAATGTTGTTAATTAGCATTGTTAACTAGCAACAACTCATAGCTGTTGTTATATAAGGAGCGTTCAAAAAGAAATGAGCCGGAGGCCTAGGAACAGAAACCAGTACCTGTACGTCAGAAGTATTGGCCCTGGCTGTCGAGGCACTTGTTCCACTGCGACACAAGGCGGTGAATAACTGTCTCGTAAAATTCCCGGGGCTGCGTTGTGAACCAATTCTGCATGTACTGCTTGACGTCTTCGTCCGAGGTGAATCGTTTGCCCCTCAGAGCCTTTATTAGGGGACCAAAAATGGCGTAATCACAGGGAGAGAGGAATGGACTGTATGGAGGGTGATCAAGAACCATTGGCTAACGACACCCGTTCTTCCCTGAACCTTGGGCCATGCCTTGACTCTTGCAAGGGGCATGCAGTGTTCACTGTACACTTGTACATTTTTCGATGAATAACCGTCCCCGTGACTCCTTCCGCTGTCAGAAAACGAACAACACCTCTTTGCTCTTCTTTTGACGCCTCCATTTCACTTATTCACTGCTTATACAACGCAAATGACTGTTGGACGATTGACGCTTGCTTCTGCTTCCTGGCATCCTTTGTATAGTCACCGTCACCCTCTAGTGATGGGCTGTGAATTTCCCGCTCTTGTCGGAACCACTCTTTGTTGCACACACAACGATATCACCATTCTGTCACCGATTTGCACATTCCAGACTACGGCTCGTTTCTTTTTGAATGCTCCTTATAGAATGTTTTAAATGGCAGAAGGTTTAGACAAGACAAAGAAAGACATCTTAATCTTTGATTATCATGACTCATCATTGATGAAAATATTAGTAATTGAACATATTGGATATTTTCTACAGGTGTGATTTTTCAATTGGTTGTGGAAGAGCAAATTGGTGGATGCTCATTCGCTCTTCCTTTCCTTTTGGCATTGACTTCCGAATAAATTTCTATTTTTCAGCACTTGATATTTTCAAGAAAGACAATATTTTCTCCTCCCCC
>JAHWFO010028932.1:0-32542 GCA_023313115.1 Rhysida immarginata | reverse complement strand
TATTTTCTTTCCAAAAAGTAGAATTTATTTAGTTTACCATGTGGTTTCTTTATTTATTATTACAGATAAATTCTGTGGTCACATATCACTTCGTTTAAATTGAAAGGTATCAGTAATCACTTTGTATATGCTAGCATGTATAATGCATATACATTTTAATTATATGAAAATGGAAACAGAAGGGAAAAAATTCATGATCTGTGTCCTTATGGACAGTTCATTATCTACTTTCTCAACTGACAAAGGAGCTACACGAAGATGTATCTTACAGATTCCCATTAAATTAAAGTATGTTACTCATCTAAAGCTACTATTGATGCTTGCAAAATGAAAAAATGCTAAATTTTGTTTCTTTCAAAATAAACTGAGAAAATGAAAAAAAATTGAGCACATATGGCCATATAATGACTCCATTGTTAAAGCAGTGTGTATGCGTATTATTTGGCTCTCAACTTCTTTCTTCACTACACAACAATACACACAAATCCACTTCACCTGAAAGGAAAGCTATATCTTCCAAGGTATGCTTGCACACAAAAAAAAAGTGCTCGTACAATATGTGTATGTCCCTTGTGAGTGTTCAGCAACAATACAGTGACATCGCATTCAGTTGTTCCAGGCTTTTAGCAGTCAAATATGTTGCAATTTGAGCAGTGTGCAACGTCAAATTTTGTATTAAATTAGGAAATCGCGTTGCAACATCACAAGTATTATTATCGATTCTGTTGACAAAGATCCCAGTCTGTCAGGGTGAGTCATCACGGGCGATGAAACATGGTGCTTTCTTGACGATCTCAAACAAAAAGCCAATCATCCATTTGGAAAACAAGCTTGTCCTCCTGAACACAGAAGTTCCATGCTGACCGCTCCAAAAGAAAGGTCATGCTTGTGGGTTTTTTTATTACAAAGGAATATGACGGAAGCTCTGAAGAAGGTGGCAAAAAAGGTCTACAGCCCACCTTCGACAAAATGTATGAACATTGGCAAAAGTGTATGGTTGCCAAAGTGCCGAGTTCTTAAAATATACAGGGTGTGTACACAAAGTTTCAAGACTGGTGTCAGAACAAAAAATGTATTAAACATTTTTGTACAGTGTACTAAAAGTCTTCGAAATATGACCCTTGGGCATCAACACAACGTTGCCAGAATTTTTTCCATTGTTCATAGGCTCCCTGGAACTCTTCGCACCGAAGGCTGTCAAAGGACCTCGTCGAAACTGCCTGGACCACTGAATCCTGTCGAATCGCTTCCCTTAATTCGGGGGAACAGAAAGAAGTTGCTGGAAGCTAGGCTGGGGCAGTGTTGCCACGTTGAACTTGGCCAAAACTTCGCCGGTGGCGAGCGACGTGTAAGAGGGCGCATTGTCGTGGTGAAAAACCCAATTGTCTTTGATCTCCTGGTGGACATGGCGGACTTGATCTTTCAAACTCTGGAGCATTTTCGACTCTGCATTTTTGACGTACTCTCAGAGTTTTCGACAGGGGTCATTGACACGCACTCACGCCGCTAGCGATCTGCTCACTCCAGCATCTCGCAAGTAACTGCTGCTGGTGCTGTCGGTTGGCTGACACCTCCCACTACTTCTCCCTGTCGGTGGAACTGATCTGCGCGCTCTCCTCTACTCAGGAAAAAATCAGTCTTGAAACTTTGTGAACACACCCTGTATATTGTGTCCCATGCTTTTTTTTTTCGAGGCAGAGTTCGCGAACTTCTTCTACCTACCTTGTATAATTTTCCCATGATACAAGATGCAATATGCCATTATCCAATGAGGAAATTTGTCCAGCCATAAGTTCAAAGAATTCTTTTTCTATTATCATTCACAGTAGAACATGTTCTGAAGTTCTATACTATTATTTCAGGATTTTTCTCTGTGTAATGATATAATCTGAGAAAAGTTAGTGTACATAATTTCTGAGTTTATTTTGAATATAATAAAATTCCCTGGTTATAAGGTGAATGAAGAAGGTGTCGTTTTTAGAAATTATAGGTATATCGGACATACCTTGTTACAGCTAATCTTGAGACCTGATTACAAATAGAAAATACTCTGATAAGAATGTTGTGGCTAAAAGAATGAAATGAAGAATGTGTACTTATTTGCAAGGACAAGCATGTTTTTGAAGTTCTCTGAATTTTCTGAAAATTAAAAAGAAAAATATGAATTTTTTTTTGTTAAAAAACACAACTAAATCTGTTGCTTAATTACTATTGAAAATCTTTAATGTTGACCATCACTTTTAAGACTTTTTGTTAAATTGCTCGGTTTTCCATTCTTAGATTATCTTGTATATGATTTCACAGATTCTGAAATCGCACAATTCAATTTCATTATTACCCTTATACACTCACACGCCAAAAGTCATGGGATAGCAGTGGACTATTTTTTCAAGTGGCAGTAGCATCATGTGCAAACAGTATAAATATGTAAATCAGTGCCAGATGACATCAGATTTTAACCAGGGTGATACTAGAGCTGTATCGATGTAAACTGTGTAACGAAATGTGCTGTCCATGGGTTATGGAAGCAGAAGACCCACGAGTGTGCCCTTGCTAACAAGATATCATCAGCAATGTCGCTCCTGGACCCATGAACACATTGACTGGACACATGACAACTGGAAACGTGTGACCTGGTCTGATGAGTCTCGATTCCAGCCGATATGAGATGATGGTAGGGTTCAAGTGTGGCGTAGACCCCATGAAGGCCATGGGCCCAAGTTGTCAAGCATGCACTGTGCAAGCCAGTGATGGCTCTGTAATGGGCATTGTGGGAAGGTCTCCAGTCAGAATGGTTGACAATATCTTTATATGTCTTCCACCGACTTGTGGAATCAATGCCACGTCGCACTGTGGCACTTCCCTGGGTTAGAGGAGATCCCACACGTTATTAGGTGCTATCCCATGACTTTTGGCATGTGAGTGTACAGCTGGTGAATTTTACACAAATTTATGAAATATACATAAAGGTTTGTGCTCATTTCATCCATTGTACGAGGCCTGTTCGAAAAGTATCCGGATTGAGGCTACAAAAAAAAAAAATAGAACTCACTGCACCGTTTTCTTATTCGGATCGTGTGACAACAATTCTGCTGATGACGTAATGAAATTTGCAACCGTTAAGAGTGCTGCGTGCAATTTTTGTAATATGCTAAAGTAGAATGTTTTCCTTGTTGCATGGTGAAAATGACAGAAAACATTGAGCAATGACATTGCATCAAATTTTGTTTTAAAATCAGTAAAACCTAGTTCCGTGCGACTTCTTCGCATTTCCGAAGATCAAGAAAGCTCTCAAAAGAAGGAGATTTGAGGATGCGGATGTGACAACACAAAATGTGACGGCGGAGCTCTTGGCCATCCCAAAGGAGGCATTCTGTACTTGTTTCGACCAATGGCAGCAACACTGGGCTAAATGCGTTGCTGCAGACTGTGCTTATTTTGAAGATGACTAAATGTTTATGTGACTTCGAAGCGTCTTTTTTTTTTTGTAGCCTCAATCCAGATACTTTTTGGAGACGGGCCTCGTATGTATTACCAAAGGAGAATAACCAACCTCTTGCCCACAAGACTGGCTTTTCTCCTTTGGTATTATGATATCCACAGTTTTACAGTTTGGTTATTACTGTAAGTATTGGTAATATGCTGCATCAGTTTTGCACACGGAGGATTATGCTTCTACTTATTGATAGATGCGTTCCGACTATTTCATTGGTCACAGTAGAAAATATGAAGGCATAATTGTAATTTTTTTTGACTTTTCATTACACGTATACTTTCTTGTACTTTGATATGTACTGTGTGGTTCTCTAGTCACTTCATACCATTATGATATGTGCCAAAGATAACACCAAAAGAAAGAAAGAAACCACTGTTCCACATAAATGAATTTATCAAAGTCCTCTGTACATTTTGGAGCTCTGTCTTCTTCCTCAGTAAGAAACGACAAGTCAATAAAGTGAATAGTCAGTCATTTTATTAAAAATCAGTGCTGCAAAAATGGCCTCAAATTATTTTTCTTCATTGATTTTGCAATACAAGACCCATATTTCAGTGAAGTTATGTATTTTATTTCTTGTTTACAGGTCATATTCTTTCATTATACACTTGGGGTGGAGCCATGTTTGTAAGTGGTTCACAAGATAAGACCATTAGATTTTGGGACTTACGGACGTGTGGTTGTGTCAACATTGTTTCGGCTCCTCCACCAGCAGGGGTTGGCAGTGGAAAAGGTAACATATTTTCTTGTTTCTTTTAAAATGAAATACAAAAATATAGTTGAATTTATGTTTAATAAAGAAGATACTAAATTTATGTATTACTTAGTTATGACAAGATGTAATTGCTTTAATATTATTAATAGACTGTTTCCTCAAAAAAACAAACAAACCATTAGTTGAAATGTCCGGTTGCAGATAAGAATGTGAGAATTAAATTCGTGGCCATCATTTTCCTTATAACAGTAAAATATCAGTGTTCTATAGGTGTACATTAAAGTAGTTCACTAGGCAGAGAACCAAATATTAAAAAAAAAATCAATACAAAACATTGACCAAGCATAATATAGTTTCCCATAAGTTTATTGTTTATTATTAATGGCCTCCCAGATCCCCAAATCTCATCCTTGGGGACATTATCAGTCTAAAGGTACAGGGTTTGTATAAAAAATATCAGGAACAATTTTTTCCTGACGTGACTGTAGTTCGCAACATGCTCGGTGGTATGGGGTCTGACCTTCAAAACGCATCAAGGATGAAAGCATGACACAAACTGCAGTTTTTAAGTGGCACAAGCTGGATGGCCGTTGACGTCAAGAACTGACGGCAACGTGTGCGTGAAGTGCTGAATTCAGACCATCAGTTAAGTGTGCACATGATAGCAGATCGAATTGGCATTGATAAGATGACAGTGCACACCTTTATCACTGAAAATTTGGCAGTGACTACTCATCCGAAAGGTGACCGACTACCTGACACAAAATGGCGTCGCGACGATTCCCCAACCCCGTTAGAGTCCCAACTTGGCCCCAGCAGACTTTTTTCCTATTCCCAAAAGTGAAATCCTCCCTCAAAGGACAGTACCATGGGACCCTAAGGGCCGCATCACAGATCGAGGACTCAAAAAGGACTCTAACCCTGACTTGGCTGAGCTGAATTTGAGCGCGAGATCTTCATCAGAGTCCTTTCGTAACATCAGGCCCGTAGCGGGGGGGGGGGGGGGGGGACAACGACCACCCCATTATGGAAAAAGGTCCGCCTCCCAAATATGCAAAAAAGGTCCGACCCAGTGGAATTTTTGAAAAATGGTCCGACTAAGTGGAATTTTTGAAAAAATATGGAAAGGCAAATGCAATTTTGATAATGATTTCATTGTATGTTGTTGAAAAAGAAATTTTGATTGTATTATTTTATTATATTGTGAGTTATATCCAAAATTATTTGATAATATAGTACTTGAATTAAGTGATGACTAACTATTTCATTATTCTTAATTTAAATCAGTTTCTCCCTCAGAACGCAGATACGTTTCTTATTAATAAACTGTCTGTGTAAATCAAATTTTATAAGAAACCATAGGATTTCTTTAGGTTTAACCCTTGTCAAATTTCTTATTTTTTTCTTTATTATAAAATAGGCTTTTTAAATTCCAATTCCAAAATTTTTAAATTATCATACTTAATTAGATATAGATATAACAACGTCATTTATTTTTTCTTAAATTTTTATAAAAGCTTGTGAAATTGTTATCCGGGTCGATACACTTTTTTATTTTTTCTTTGTTCCTGATTCCAACATTAAGGACACCAGTAAATTTATGTTCAAATTTATATTTAAAAAACCTTAAATTTAAATAATTTATATTTGGAATTGTGTGGATCAGAGGTAAAACATTTAACATTGTTTCCTTGAGAAATGGTTTATAAACTGAGTGTTTAATAATAATAATATTTATAAAATAATAATAATTGGAAAATGGTCTTTGGAGGATTTTTTCACGCCATTACCTCCGATGTTAAATAATAAATAGTGAAAAATAGTAAAGAAAATTCCACGGCCTGGACTCGAACCAGGGACCTTTGGGTATACGCCCAGACGCTCTAACCACTACGGGGTATTTTTCACTATTAACTATTTACTTATAAAATACTTAAATTCAATAATGTACTTAAATTGCAGCCTGCGTTAGTTTTCACTTTATTGCATTTACTTATGAATTTATACCACTATTTAGGTAACATTGTGTACATTTATTGGTATTGTTATTATGATCATTGATTATATTTATTTCTTATTAATGTAACAAAATTTTTTTTTTTTTTTTGAGTTTCATTTTTATAATAAAAATTGTACAACTTGTACTACGATTATATGAAAGAAACTGCGAGAGCCAATATATAGCGAAGCAAGGAGAGAAGAGCAAACATGCTGGGGGAGGGGGGAGAGAATCAACATGCAATGACCGTATGTACTGATCAAGTATATTTGAAGGAAATATAGCATTTCTTGAATTTAAGATGATCAGCGTCATTCATAATATTCATCCTGTTCTATGTTAATTATCGAAGCGAAGATGAAAGTGTATAACACATGGGATTTTTCCACTGTGCGATGCGAGTCCACCATTATGATTGCTTCGATATGGACTCTCCAAATTGGACTCTACTCTCAAAGCTACCTCGTCCATGGCTTACATCCGGCGAGTCCATTCACCCTCTGGAGTCGCGTCTACGACCAACTGTGATTCCGTTTTGAGACCTTTTCGGAGATTCAAGCTGTGTTTGTGACTTAAGCTGCACTTTCTACCGAGCTGTGGTTCGGGCATAAGTGCTGTCAAAGAAGCTTGCACGTGTACCCTTAAGGACCTTCCGGAATCCGCCTACCAAGGAGCCTTCGACTCATGGAAAAGCCACTGGCAAAAGTGTGTCGATGCTCAAGGGATGTACACTGAGTTAGCAAAACTCATGGGATAGCAAGCACATTGATTGATGGGAATGGCTCACGAATTCACAGGGGTAACGGATTCTGGGAATGGACCATTAGACATTGTGGGAAGAGCTTGGATAAGTGATTAATCAGAAATGGCACGTCGTCGCGAGTTGACATCTTTTGAACGGGGTATGATAGTAGGTGCCCGACACATGGGATGTTCCATTTCGGCAGTGGTGCAGGAATTTGGCTTTCCCCGCTCAACTGTCTCCAGGGTGTATCGGGAATGGCTGGATGAAGGCATCACAGTCCACAACAGGCACTATACCGGGCGTCCAGCTGCCCTGAATGATCGTGACCGGCGACACCTGGGACGAATGATTCAGAGAGACAGGAGCACAACAATGCAACAAATCACAGACCAGTTCAATACTGGCCGCACTAGAAACGTCTCTCGGTGGACAATCCGTCGGAATCTGCATGCCCTTGGGTTTGGCAGCCGTCGCCCCTACACGGGTGCCAATGCTTACCCAGCGTCATCGGACACTCCGGCGTGCATTTGCCACCAACCATCTTGGCTGGACTCTGCAACAGTGGCGTAACGTCATATGGTCAGATGAGTCACGATATCAACTGTACCACGCTGATGGGAGGCACAGTGTGTGGCGCAGACCTCACGAAACGATGGATCCCGCATGCCAACAGGTGGTGGTGCAGGGTGGTGGGGCGTCAGTGATGGTCTGGGGTGCATTTTCCTGGTTTGGAATGGGCCCTCTGGTTATCCTGGACCAAACGTTGAATGGTCCACGGTATCGTCAACTCATCGGAGACCATCTGCACCCGTTTTTGACATTTCAACACCCTGACGACGTAGCAGTCTTTCAAGATGACAATGCTCCACCACATCGCTCCAATGTCGTCCGTGAATGGTTCGAGGAGCATGCAGGAGAGGTCCAACGACTGAGCTGCCCAGCCCGGAGCCCTGACATGAATCCCATCGAGCATATCTGGGATGCTGTTGAAGTCAGGCTCCGGGCACTGGATCATCCGCCCACGAACGGGCAGCAACTATCTTCGGCTCTGCAGACTATCTGGTGTCAACTGCCTCCAGAAGTGTACCAGGGACTTGCAGACTCACTACCACGCCATATTGCTGCACTTCACAGGTCCAGAGGTGGCCCGACCAGATATTAAGTAACTATCCCATAAGTTTTGCTAACTCAGTGTACTTTGAAGAATTTTAAGGTTTTGTAGCGATATCTGAAATAAATCTATTTTGCCGAAACTTTTCCCGATACTTTTTATATTCACCCTGTACAAATCACAACACCATTACAAGCATCCCTATACTTGTTCTTCAGCAGTGGAGGACACGCATTGAAATGTGTTCAAAACAGTGGCAGCCATAGATTCAAATTTTAATGGTATACATAGTTTTATGCACCCTATTATTCTCCCAAATTTCATTTTCCTAGGTGTTAGAGAACCAGAGTTATTAACTTGTTGATCTTGGTGGTGGCATTTTTATTTCTGTTAATATCTCAGTTATCATTCAAATTCGAACCCATGTTCATATGTACTTTTTTGTTTAGAATTATCCATACTATCTCCCCTCCAAGTTTGTACATGACGTTCCGGTACACCCTGTATATCAAATAAGGCCTGTTTCAAATTAATGCGGACACTTTAAATTTTGACTTTCAAAGCTTAAACCCTTTACTGATAATTAAATTTCATTTTCATTACTGATAAGATGAAATTATCCAATTTTCGCAGTATAATGAAAAATTTTTTAAAGTCTGTGGGATGAATCTGATTTCTGCAGGTAGAGGTAATGAAATTTTGTGTGGATGTATCTGCTTTATACCTAAAAAGAGTTAATTTCTTTTGTTTTTGTAACAATAGAATTTGAATTGAGATGGAAGGAAACCAGAACACTACTCCACAAAATAACCATTTACATTAATAGCATATGAAACATTGGTTCTGGTTTCCTTCATCTCCATGGTTACGTCCACAACATCATAAGGTTAATATCTTTATTTTCCATCTGTCCGCGCTTTTTTTAACCCTTTCACTGCATAATTAAATTTTATTTTCATTCTTGAGAAGATGGAATTATCCACTTTTAGCAGCATAACAAGAAGTTTTTTAAACCCTGTGAGATGAATCAGATTTCTGCAAGTAGAGATAATGTAATTTTGTGTGGATATATCCGCTTTACGCAGCTAAAGAGTTAATGTTCGGGACGTATGACAAGTGAAATAGTATCTTTTGTTGCTGATTATGGATATTGCATCCAAATTTCTGTGCGACTAATAGTTCCTGAGACATCGGCCAAAAAACAGATTTCTGAATTTTACTATATCTCGAAAATGTGAGTCGGAGCAAAATGAAACCAAAACAGATTAATGATGCACAAAAAATAAATGCATTTTTTGTATTAACAATTAGTCAATATTCCGAAGGGTATGATCGAAAAATCATAACTATCATTAATCAATATTTATTATAGATGTGATGATATACAACCACTTCCACATCTTACTCAAACGTGCACATATAAAATCTAATTCACTCAGCCACATCGAACACAATACACCATTCCTATTTTCACACTTAATTTCTTCAGAATACTTTATAAGTTTGTTTTGGTAATGATAGCTTATGCGTTCTCAGCTGGTTATAATTTGAATGTTATCTTTATTACAATGTTGACAGTGCATTGAAAATAGCTATTGCATCTTATGCAAAACCTTAAGAAGATTGAGTACAGAGACCAAATTGACCAATGACAGTATGAAGAAAGTGCACATGACTTACTTGAGATTGTCTGCTTAGGGAGCTTCCATAAACCACATGGCCAAGTTGGGGGTTGGTAAACAGCTGCGCTGGGCTACGTGAGGAGAGATCCATGCCCGAGCTATGTTGTTTTTTATTTATTTTATTTGGCAAAGTTAAACTGGATGCAGAATACACAACAGCATTATGGATATTTATTTTTGTAATTTAGATAATCTATATACACAGGCACCATGCACTTGACTTGAAATAGCTGATGAAGAAAACCTTGGGCGGTGAGTTGAACTAGCTGATGAAGAAAACCTTGCTGTGCCTGAAAACGAACCTCAGGGAGCAAAGGACCGAGGAAGATGTTTTCCTATGATTAGTAATTTACAGGAGTGGCTAGTGTCACCATTTGCTGATTCAGAATACATATAATTATTAAAAAAGTACATAAAGCAAACATCGGCCATGTTCATTATATACCCATTAATTTTAACGATAGTTCTGGCAACAGAAAACAGCACGATTGTCTTTTGGAATCCATAGAAAAAAACTACTCCCCCCTCTCCTGCTGGGGGGGGGGGGGGGAGGGGGGCAGGATCAAGGCAAAAGCCAACCCTGGGGGACGGGGGTCTAAAGAGGTCAAAATGGAACGACGTGGTTTATGCAAGCTCTCTTAACACCTACAACAGTGGAGTGTATATTTCAAAGAATTGTAAAACCTTGTCCTATCCCAGAGACTAGCTACAGATTGCCACCCATTGACCCTCTGGATGAATGATACCGAGCCAACAACTAAGAAAGTAAATTACTAAAGAATAGAAAGGCATCAGAGTGGAGCAGATCACTGCAGAAATGGTATCCTGCTGTATTCATTCATTCATTCTTCCAAACCATCTTGTGTACAGATCCCTTACTACTGGCATGGAGGAAAGCCATTATCATGCCATCCATAAGTAAAATGACAAGAAGCAGGAACTATTAAGGAACTAGCCTCCTCTTTGTCATTGGCAAAGTTTTCAGGAAGATATCCAGTCAAAGCTGCAAAAATAGCGAGAAGAACAAGCTGCATATAGATCGTGGACGTGGAAGCTGCAATGAAATTTTTGCCATTCGTCAAGTAATGGAAGAGAAAAACCAAAATGTTGGCAGCAGATCAAATTCATACATCAATTTCAAGTTTGCATTCAATTGCGTTCACTGATCTTCTTGTGGAGAACATATGGAAGGTCATACATCAGCCAAATACAAATGTTGAATGATCTCTTGGAGACATTCACCATTGAGATTGCAAGAAGATAGTTTCTCTACTGCTTTTCAGCATTATAATCTTGCTATTATGACGAAAGCATTCTAAGATAGAATATATAGTATGGTAAATGTGTGTTAATTATTAGGCCATTTTTGCAGACACAACTTTTTTTTTATGGCATTGTCCACATTGTTCTTAATCTAACCTTTAAATTAATGGTGTTAGCAACTGATACTTTACCAGCCATTATCCACTTAGAAGGTGTCTAGATTGGGCAGAACAGGATTTCATATATTTAGTACAGCAGAAGAAATTCATGCACAGTTAAAATCATAGCATAATTAGATAAGCAGCCGCATTTTGGTAAAACAACAGGGTACATAAAACTGTGTGGATCGTTAAAATTTGATCGAATTCCAATGAATAGTTTCTGAGTTACGCAGTCAAAATCGTAACACGTGCTGGTTAGTACTCGAATGTGAGCACTGGTTACGTTCAACATCGAGTACTAACCAGCACATGTTACGATGTTGAACGTGTAACTCTGAAACTCCTGGTTGGAATTCGATCATTTTTTAACGGTACACACAGTTTTATGTACCCTGTTGTTGAACCAAAATTCATCATTCTAGATGTTACAGAACTTGAGTTATTAAATTGTTGATCTTGGTGGTGACATTTTTATTTCTGTTCATATCTCAATTAGCGTTCAAATTCGGACCCATGTTCATATGAACTTTTTTGCTTAGAATCACCCATACTACCTCCCCTCCAAGTTTGTACAGACTATTCAGATACACCCTGTATATTGTTAGGAGGAAAAAACCCAGAGATTTTAGTCAAAAAATTCCATCGCATAATATAACACTGCAGCTGGGAGACAACCAAGGGGTCCGTCATACAGAAAAATCTCGTACACCATCCCACAAATATTACAAATCTGTAAAAAATCTCAAAAATTATTGCAGATTTGAAGTCTCAATTCTGATATCCGGTAACAACTTCTGATTCTGGCCTGAAATATTTCAGTAACAACTTCCGGTTCCAATCGAGTAGTCATGGAACCGGTGTTAAAGATTTGCCAGCACACTACTGCATGGATTGAAATCGGCGCAAAATCGAAGTAGACGCTACTAATGAGACAGTGAATTGACACTCGCAGAAAACTCAATTCAAGGAATTTTTAACATTGATCTTATGAGCATTTTGTACATGCTATGAATTTGTAACGTAAATTCTGTGAAAACGAAATTTCACTATATTGTACTATTTACGATCACGTATCTAGTTGTTATACCAAATGTTTTTTAGCAGAAATTAATTTTTAAAAGTCTTAATACAGTACAGTCAGTCATTTATTATAAAATAAAAATTTATTTAATTTTGAACAAAGACAAGAATGAAATCCTATTTTACTTTTCAGCTTTATTGTTACAAATTTATTTAAAAGGTTTTTATTTTTTTATTTTTGAACAAAAGCAAGAACGATACAGTTACACTATATTACATGTATTTTTATTTTTCGAAATGATAGTAATTATTTGTGGTATCTAATAATTAATATTATTATAACTGCACTAGCTTTCTTTATAAAATATTCTTGGATGATTTTCAGGACCCAATTGGTATGAATCTGTGTCCCTTTAAGGCCGTTTCAGGCATGGGAACAAGTAAATCGAAACGGTGGAATTGTGAACCAGTTCCACACGTACTGCTTGACATCGTCGTCCGCGGTGAATCGTTTGCCGCTCAGAGCCTTTTTTAGGGACCAAACATGGCATAATCTCAGGGAGGGAAGTCTGTAGTGTATGGAGGGTGACCGAGAACCTCCCACTTGAACCTCCCGCTTGTGCCACGCCTTGATCCTTGCAAGGGACATGCAGTGTTCACCGTACACTTGTGACATTCTTTGATGAATGTCCGTCCCCCCCTACTCCTTATGCTGTCAGAAAATGAACAACAAACACCTCTTTGTTCTTCTTTTGACGCCTCCATTTCACGTATTCACTGCTTATACAACGCGAATGACCGTTGGACAATTGACGCTTGCTTCTGCTTCCTTTGTATAGTCACGTGACTTCCACCATCACCCTCTAGCAGTGGGCTGTGAACTTACATGCAACGATGTCACCATTCTGTCACCGGTTTGCACATAGCAGACTACAGCTCGTTTCTTTTAAACGCTCCTTATAGATTATATGTCGATAAAAGCCGAAATCGAGAACACAGTGCGACACCGTCCAGAACCTGGCATATTTTGATAAATACAGGGTGGCCCAGATTAATATATACAATTTTTAACAAGGCCGTATGCCTTAAGTGTTTTAATACCTGCATGTAACTATGGTGGAATACATTGTCAAAGGATCGAAGAAGAGAGTCACACTCTGTTTTCCATGGAGTGGTCCACCATGCGGCCCTCCATGGCGATGCAAGCTTCCAGTTGCAACTTCACGTTGTCACAGGCCTTCTTGCACATGTCTAGGGGAATTTTGCGAAATTCCTCCGTTATTGCTTCCCAAAGTTATGGATCCTATGGCGGTAGACCTTGTCCTTGAGATATCCCCATAACCAAAAATCAAGTGGGGTCAAATCGGGTGATCTGCAGGGCCACTCAACTGGACCGCGTCTGCCGATCCACCGACCTGGAAATGTTTGATCCAACCAACTCCGCACAGTGAGAGCATAATGCGGTGGTGCCCATCCTGCTGCCACCACATGGTGTCAAAATCATCGCGTTGCGTCAATAGGGGATACACAGTGTTCATCAGAAGGTCACGGTAGCTGTCTCCTGTGACTGTGTCCTCAAAGAAAAACGGGCCGAGCAGTCCATCGTAACTTACGCCGGCCCACACCATCACACCAGGGCTCTGGTTGTCTGCCTCCAGTTCAATGTGTGGATTGGTTGCACGCCAATACACGCAGTTGTGGCGGTTCACATATCCTGAGACGTGAAATTTTGCCTCATCGCTCCATTCCACATGGCGTGCTAACTCAGGATCGTCCTCCAGCATTGCAAGCCAAGTTTCGGCAAACTCCAATCGCCTGTCGGGATCATCTTCGAGCAAGTGATTTGTTAAGCGAGGATGATATGGCCTCAGTTTCATATCTTTCAGGATTCTTTGAATATTCGTACGAGAAATGTCTGACCTTTGCGACTTGTCCTTTTCTTGAGAACTAGCCAACTCAATTTGCAGGCGCACTTTGTTGGCGTCAGTAACAACGCAGGGCCGTAGCCAGGACGTTATCTTGGGAGGTCGATTTTCAAAAATTCCCTCAAGATAAATTTTGTTTTCATTTTGAAAAGAAACAAAAACCCGTACTCTCAAATAAATGACGTCACTACTTTCCACAATTTTATAGCTTAGTGACGTAAATTGCATTCATAAACTCTTTATTTTCAAATTTTGATTTATTTAATGTTGGATGTTATCTGGGGTTCCCTTGTAAGTTAATTCTCCTGTACATGTCATGCTGATGACATGAATGAAAACAAGTGACATTTTTGTACATTACAAATGTAACTCTGTAACAACGCTTTTTAGGATATATGTTCATTGGGACATTCTTTCTCATTTTGATCCAAGAAATCACCCCCTCCCCCAGCGTTTGTTACAAATATATAGATACACCCTGTATATACACAAGGTCTTTAGTAAAGAATGATGGAGTTTCAAAAGCGAATAAATAAAATGGCCATTTCCTGCTCCACACGGTGCAACCCTCCAGCATTATAAAGAGCAACTGGGCAAATTTGAGATGCATTTTCACGAAACATGTCCAGCATTACAACCTGTGTTCTTTGACGTGTAGCCGGCAAAAGACTAAGCAGGACCAACAGCTTTACTTCTCTTCTGAAGGGGGAGCGGATCTCAGGACACCCCCCCCCCCCCGAAAAATCTTCAATAATCTTCAAAAAAACGGCAATATATTTAATTAAAATTTAATTACAGTCTGTCTATTATAAGAAGGCATATGACCATGTTTGAAAGATAAACGTCTTAGTTCAAATTCAGCCAATCATTTTTGCCACTAGACTCCAGCAGCCAGTGCCTGTTTTTTACAAGTAGTGATTTCATTCATAGTAATAGTATTTCACAGCGCATTAAACATGTGTTCCTAGCGAAACAATGTGTAATATAATTTCCAGATACAAAACTAAGTGGAGTTGGGTCAAAACAGGAGTCAAAGCCTGCATTGATTAAGGGACTGTTTGATTAGATTACCATGAATTAAAGGTAACCTTGAATAGAGGCTATGACGTAATTCTCTCCCATTACCCTGACAACATAATGGGTCAGCCACCAAGATAAAACAGACGGACTGTAGAAAGCTATCTCGACTTGGGGCTCTGAAAAGTATTGTCAACTGTACTGAAGGTGGAAATGCTGATTATTTCTAAAAGTTCACCAGGAAATATCATACCATGGATTGATAACAGTCTGTGTCACTAATCACTAATTCGTATTATAACCTGAAACTCAGGCTTGAGAGGGAGATATTGCGAACAACCTAGCGTAGAATTTTAAGCCAAGTTAAGGCTGTTTTCCATTTAGCAACTTTTAGGCGTCTTGTAATGAGCAGCGACTTTCGTGTCTCTTGCAATCGTTGCCTGCAAGACGTGTCATGATTAGCATGTGAGCATGTTTTCTTTTCCATTTATTGACTTTCAGGCGTTATCCAGACTCTGGTCTGATCTGATCGGACGAGTCACTGCAAACAATAGGCTGCTCTCTCAAGACGATGGAAAAGAGGACATCGACCACTCCGATTATGTTGACACTTTGAATTTATTATTATATCATTTATACTTAGTAAATAAATGATTCACCAAGTTTTTAAAACCTGTTTATTAAAAAAATTCATGAGGGAAAAGTCATGAGAACCCATGTCGGCGAACACCAACTACGGCAACCATGATTCTCCATCTGGATCGGTGAAGAATCACTACCCAGAATACATAGCAAAATAGAGTGTTCCTGATTGGCTAGGTCTGAAAAGATGCCTGAAAAAGTGCATAGAAATCTAACCACGCCAGATCTTGAAAAATCACTGACGGATGCATATGTGTGAAAAAACAAATGCGATTTCCAAAAATCCACCAAAAAGTTGCAGACGCCTAACAAACGCTAAAAAGTTGCTGAATGGAAAACTGCTTTTACCTACACTTGAGCTGAGTTAGCTTAACAATCATTTAGCTTTGTAGTGCGGAGTATGACTTTTAAGCTTCGTTTAAAATTAAGTTTAAAAATGTTGCAGCTGTGGACTGTTGAAAATGTATTCTAAAACTACAGATATAAAAACAAAGCTATTGGGAAGTTTTTGCAATTTATGAAGAAAATTAAAGCAACAGAGCTAATTTTTTTTCTTTATCAGAATGTTAAAATGTAGATACAATGCAATGTAATAAAATGTGGATACAAGCAGCATTTATATTTTGTTTGCCTGTATAACAAATACTGTATCCCAAAAGTTGCATGTATTAACAAAAAATAATTAAGTGTAATATTTTTTTGGACAAATAGCTTTTTTAAATATTATTTTCATCGTTAATCAATTAAATTATAATGAATGTAATTCATTAGCACCCGGACAAAAAATTAGTCAAAGTAGGTTTTAGGTAAAGTAGTTTATTATATACATATTATTTTATTGGCAGATAGTAGTAGCTAAGCAGAGTACAAAGCATTGTTGGCTGTGGAAAATGGGTTGTAAGCCAGACTTATCTCATTGGCAAATAGGGATCATAGCATTTGAGCGGTCTCAATCGCCGAAACTGTGGTCTTGTGCTGACTGAATGGGACCAAAGACAAATATCACGCCTAGTCATGCCCAACCGATTTCAAACCAGGAAGTCAATAATGGTCCACATAGATAAGTTTGTGAAAGTACCTTAAGGAGGCAGTTACCTCGCCAGCATCTGATGCTCACTCCAGCTCACAAGAAAGCTCTTGTACAGTGATGCAACCAATACCAGAACTGGACTGTAAACAACTGTAAATGCATAATTTGGTCGGATGAATCAATTTTTTTGTCTTTATTCGAATGATGCTAGATACCGTCTGCATAGAGGAAGCTTTTCACCCTTGTTTTCAGTACAATTAACAGGGAATTCTTGTTGAAATTAGCACCAGGCTTAACTATCGTGATATTCTGGATGGAAAACTGCTGCCTTTTGTGGGTCACGTCAATGACGTCTATGAACTGGACGATGTCTGCTATCAAGGCAATAACTGCAGGGTTCACAAGGCTAGATCCATGGAGGAGTGGTTCAACGAGTATGATCAGACCCTGCAGCATCTTGATTGACTCGCCAAACCCCAGATCTGAACTAAATAGAGAATTTGTGGGATCACTTGGAGCAACGTGTTAAGCAGAAGAATCACCATCCAACTACATTGCTTACCTGTGGGATAAATTTTGTGCAACATGGTTGGAGATAGATAGGACTCATACAATCAATGCCCAAGGGCATTAAAGCTGTAATTAAAGGAAAGGGATGTGCAATGTGCTGTTAATAGCAGGTGACTAATTTTTTGTCCAGTGTGTTTATATGCATATTCTGAATTTACAAAAGTATATGAATTGCAAGTATATTTACAAAAGTATTATAGACTTCCAGGAATATTAAAAATGAATCAGGAAAGATAAAAAAATAAAATATGTTAGCTACAGGATTTAAACTCACCTGTGCCATTATGACATAATTCAACAGTTTTGCTATTTATAAAAGCATACACATTAGTGATAAACCTTTTCTCTACAAATTCTGAGGAGTTGTCAAATAGCTTTGCATGGAAACTTAAATTGGTGAAATCTACTCAGAAATTTTTTTTCATCAAAATCTGTGAGCTAAAGTTTGTGGGGTCTTCTTTAAAACAAACAAAAATGAGATAATAATTCTCTCCTTCCCCTGTTTTTAACTTTTCAAATAAAGAAATTATAATACAAGTTTTTGCAAGTGTATTTTTTTAAATGCTCAAACTCAAAAATTTAATTTTTTTTCCCTCTAATTTTACTTCAACACTTTAATCAGATTTTTATGAGTCAACTTAAGCTCAGATTATAAGCCATAAAATGACCTTTCTCTCTTGAGAATTAGCATGCTATCTAAGTATAGAGTCATTTATCATTACACTGACTATCTGTAAATGATTTATGATTACCACCTTTTCTTACTACTGACAGCTTGATTGTTAAAATTATTTGCCAATCCAGACATTTTCATTGGATAAGTATCAGTTACGGTCTTTCCATTTATAATTATGAAGCCCACTAAAGAAACTATTGTATGTCTAATGTCAAATTTTTCTTTCTTCAATAGAATAATAGTTTCTACTTATTCTTAACACTTATTATGATACGTGATATCCTGTTAAATTATTGCTTTTGTGCCCAAGTTATTTTCTTGGTTAACACGCTCGTATGATGTAGTTAATAATAAGACCAACTTCGATAATTTTATTCAAATCGGGGAAGGGGTAAATGGCTTTCTTAACCCTCCGGTACTAACATGAATTATACAAACAACATTACTAATATCGGTCTCTCAGACCGATATATTTACATAGTATATATTGTTACATTTATTTATATTTTTGCACATATTTATAGCAATTGAAAGATTATATATGTTGTTTTGCACAACTGGCTGTGAAACATTAAAAAGATGAATCAAAATCGAGAAATATTTAGAAATTCTAAATTATATACAAATATTGAAACTACATTACAAATTTGTTAGATATAAGTGGTTAGGTAATAAAATAAAATAAGAAACTGGTTATTTCAGTCTATAAGAGTAATTTTTAGCAACAGAGCAAATTAAATCACTTTGTTTCAAAAGTCACATTGTTTATAAAAAACTATAGCATATAATAATAAAACAAATTGAAAATTAACAAAAAATAAATAATTATAAGAATTTTCAAGACTAAAAATATCAAGAAACTATCTTCTACAAAAATTAAAAAAAAAACTACAACACAAATTTATTTATTTCGACAGAATTTATTCATGAAAATAATGAAAGGCACAATATTAGGATTTCTTACATTAGAAGAACTTCACCTATTAACTTTATATTTTCTAAGAAAATAAATTTTCTGTATCTTTTCTGTGTGTATTCTGTTTTTTGAATTATTTTTTAATCACAATTAAAAAAAATAAATAAAGAGTATTGCCACAATTAACTTGCAAATTTAAAGAGTGACAGTTGAGAATTTATTCGGTTGTTGTTTTTAATATAATTAATTTTTTATAAGTTTTAAGAAATTAATCTTGGATACAAATAAATTCAGCAAATTTACTTTGCAGGAAATAATCATAATATTCTCTTAAATTTATCATAATTATTTTTGCAGGTGCTCCAGTTGCAGCCGTTGCTGTTGACCCTTCGGCTCGCCTATTAGTCTCTGGTCATGAAGATGCTACATGCATGCTCTATGACATTCGAGGAAATCGTGTCATCCAGTGTTTTAAGCCTCATAGTTCTGATATTCGTAATGTTCGCTTCTCTCCTAACGCATACTATTTACTTACCGGTTCTTATGATCACAAGATAGTACTTACAGATCTCCAAGGTAAAGACTTTTGGTTTTGATTTTTAATTATAATAACTTTTTGGCTAATATGAGAGCATGTGAAATAATAATAATAATAATAATAATAATAATAATAATAATAATAATAATGACAACAACGACAACTCCTTTCATGTGATTATATGTGAAGGGGGACAACATCTTAAGGTAATGGCCTTGGTGCCATGAAGTCTGATTTACTCTGCCCTTACAGATACCTTATTTCTTTGCGTTCTTTGTGATTTACGTCACATTCTTGCTTCCGTTTTTTAATTTTTTCTTCTAAATTTCTGGTTAAATATTTAAAATTTTTATTTGTTTTTCTTGATAAAATTACTTAACATTTACCTTAATAAAAATTTCTGTAAAAATATTAATTAATTGACAATTAATTTTTCAATAATAATAGCTGCGGTGTTTGTTTGAGGGTGGTGTTTATTTCAATTTAACTTTTTGGGGCACAGCAGCAATAAACTGGGGGATCCAGTTTCAAAGAAATACGGTATGTTGAGGATCCAGATTCCATTCTTATTCACACAAGGAATAATTTAACAAGAACCAACATCACATAACATTGCAGGTCTTACATAGTAGAGATTTATCACACACTTATCTACACTTTAAAAAATAATAATACTTTGCTAACAAAATTTATGCATATATTGATAGAAACAATTTACTGAGCACCAAAAGGGATGCTGTAAAAATCACATGGACTGTAAAGAGCAGCTTCTGTTAGTGTGGTCCTATGGAAAACCCACAGTTACCTAGACACATGCAGCTTAAGTGGATTAAAAAAATGCCTTTGGTAGCGTCCTGCATTTATGACTTAGGATGCCACACAAGCATATATAAAATGCACTCCGAATTCATCAGTAATAGAGTGAACGGCACAAATTATGGCTGCACGATCCAGCACAATAAAAGAGCATAGTATACTTTCGCAGTTACTATGTATGGACAACATGAAAATTTACGCCTCTGTGTAAAAACAATTACACCAGTTACTTCAAATTACAAACGCAATTTCAAAAAGACATATATGTGCATTTTGCATTGGACAAATGAAAATCGTTCACATTGAAAAATGGGATTCTCAAAGATGGGGAGCTTCAAGAAGAGTAATAGCAATTGCTGCTATGGAAAATTGTGAATTTTAAAAATATCTGTGAATTTAATAAGCTAAGCAAATGGTAGACAAACACACAAAGAGAACATCTTCATAGATTGGAGACAATATGTAAAACACATTTTAATTCAAAAAATTTAATCAAGGTTATCAACACTAATGCTACCTAAGCACTGTCTTACTCTCTTAGAGTAGTATAGAGGACACTCACAGACTATGAGAGCAAAATACACAAAAACTACATATAAAATATTCCCACACAGTAGTCAAAGGCTAACCCTTCCTCGTTCAGAGGGAGGCAGCAATCTTGTTGAAATAATCACTTTGCATCATAAATAGACTCTGAAAATTCGTTCAATATAAACAACATGTGTTCACTGTACAAAGCAGTTCTGCAGGCAATACAAATATCTTTAAATCCAAGAACACACAAACTCTTACAACATGCGCTAATCTTCAGTCATGGATTAGAAAGGAACATCTTGGTATTTATCCTATTGATCTCAGCTCGTCACATGTCAATAGAAAAGGGTGACTGAAGGGAGTCTCTTTGAAAAAACTGAAATTTGTAATACAATATATGCTGTATTTTCTTGAATTTTTCATATATTTAAATTCAAAGATTATCACTGTCCTTAATAGTAATACAATCAATAAGTTTGGAGACTCTGCTGATATCTCCAATCAGGTTTGGAGGAGAGGGGCATAGAGGCACATATGACACAAGACTTAGTAAGGAGGAAGTAGTTCTGCATTGCAGGGTTTTTCCAAATTGTGCATATCAGCAAATTGTAGTTGTTCACGTTCATCAGAAGCAGAAATGGCGTTTGAAGAACAATGTGTGATTATCAAATACTCTCAGCATTTGGGAAAATCACTGACAAAAACATTGCACATATTGCAGCAGATGTAAGGATTATGTACTGCAACATGACAATGCCTCTGCACATCGGTTTTTCATGGTCTGCACTGCACTTGTCAAAATGGGAACGTCAATCCTTCCATACCCTCCCTACTCATCCGATCTCTCCCTGTGTGACTTTTACCTGTTCTCCTATCTGAAAAACTAACTCAAAGGATGCCGTTTCAAGAGTGCATCTGAGGTTCAGGAAGCGGCGACGGCTGCCCTGAAGACCATTTCCTCCAAAAGCTTCCAGGAATGTTTTCAGCAACTGTATTGGCGTTGGCAGGGAGTGCTTAGTTGCAGAAGCGGAGTATTTTAAAGGTGGTTGTGTATAACATGTGATAACAGAAAGGGTAGTCTCCGAACTTATTGATCGTACTACTATATGAAAATAATTCTGTAATACCAAAAATTATTAACCTAATATCAAGTAATCTGAAAAATTGCTAGTAAGCAATTATGTTACTGTGAAACAAATATACTGGTAAGTATAAAAATTGATGAATTTCATGATTTTATATATTTAATTATTAATTTTTTTTTTTTTGCCTATTTCAAAGCTATATGTTTCTTTATTATTTTTTTTGCATATGAAGCCAGTTTTATTTATAGTATCTAGTATCTTGGTCTGCTGAGACTTCTCATTTATTTGTGTGAATTACAAATCTCACATTATGCTGTGGTGCTTATTCTGTTGCTAGACAAAAAACGATTTTTTTCCCAGCCTTCATTTATCCCTGTTAATGACCAAAGCAGAAAGAGGGTATCCATGATTTCTTATGGTTTTTCTGAACTCATTTAATAATGCTGAAGGCAGCAATGGCCTTTTTGTTGGAAATATGAAACTACATTCATGGAGTGTATGTATGGAATTAATTTTTTTCCTATCATTTTTAAAAGTGTTTTTTTTTTTCTTCTCTCATTTTCCCTTTCACTACTTCCTCTTTCTCTGTAATTATTCTTTTTTAATCATTGTTCATTCTCTTTAGAAGAGAGAGTGGAATGACAGGCATTATTTTAGGAGTGGAATATTATTAATGATTCAGATACAAAAAGATGTCGCCATCCCAGATGATGTGTGATCTTATTAAAGCATGAGAGGGGGTTGTCTGTGTTGTCATTTCATATAAACGTCAACTTCAGTATTGCTGTTGGTTTTGAACATTTTTATAGTATTTTTTATTAAAATAAAATTATTGAGATTTAAAATATACCGATGTGTTTTTACTGTAAGTAATTTGTGAACCTTCCTTCATACTGATTATTCATGAAAATATAATAATAAAAAATATTAACCTTCATTAAATTGTTATACCATATTTAAGCATTTTAGGATTTTATGCCCTGTGATTTAATATGATCCATATTTTGTTTAATACAGGGTCACTCATCTAAAGTGTCTTCAATAGCCAACTTCTAAAATACAAATCTGGCAAAGTACTTTCAATAGAAGAATTATTGTACTTTTATTCGAGGGGTTTTTATGTGCATTCTCCTAAATGATTGGATCAATTGAAAAAACACCAAAAATAAAATATTTCTTAAATATTGTGTACAATCTGAAAATACCATTAAAAAAGGGGGGTTTCCATTGCACATTTCAAAGATGGCTGACTTCCATTTCAAAATTGGCATGTTTTTTTTCTTTTGGAAATGGGAATACACATAAAAATCCCTTCACATAAAAGTACAATAATTCTTCCATTGAAAGTACTGTCAGATTTGTATTTTAGAAGTTGGCTGTTGGTTCACTTTAGGTTAGACAGCCTGATGTCAATATTTAATAAATGTTGCTCCTCTCTACTAAAAAATGTCATCTTTTAAGGGTACAGGAGGGAGGAAGGGAGAAAGATAAGAAAAAAGGATATAATTATTGAAATTTGTAGTTTTTAAGAATCCCAATATTCTTAAAAAAAAATATTAATTCTGGGAAAAAACCCAATATTAATTCTAATCTTCAAATATGTAATCCTTTGTCTGAAAGCCAAATTTCGACTAGAAATTGTGAACTCTTTTGTCAAAATAAAGCCAGGTCTAATAGGTTCGACTGAAAGGAGACTTTTAATCATCATATATTTGGATGTAGGAATTTTCAAGATCGTGGCTCTCTGTAGGTTTATGTGGTTTTATATTCAATTTTTGTCAAATATGGTCAGAAAAAGCTTTTGTGTAGCGAATATGGAATGAACCAGTGGCAGAATAAAAGATATCTCTAAGGAAGTCTGTACTCTGATGGCTCCCCACGGGCGTTTTATTTTGTATGCCAGTTCCATATATATCATATGTATTTATGTATTGGGAATGGAAATATGAATTTTTTAATTCAGTTTAACTTTTATCTACAAATGTGAACCTTGTTTCCAAAAGGTACCAAATCCAAAAAAGCAAATTGAATTGAATTAAGTTTCTTTTGTTGTATAACTGAATATTTGTTCATTGTTTTACCTGGAATGTGATATCTTTTAGTAAATAGTATATCACACACATGTGCAACAAGTTCCAGGAAGTGCTGCCACATGTTATCTCAATTTTTAATTTTTTTGGATTTTGGTACCTTCTGGAAACAAGGCTCTCAAATATGATGTCTGGTTGTTAGGTTGAATTGTCTAGTCAGTTATTATGGCTCTGTCAGAATATAATTTATCATTGATTCTCTAACACGGATCTAGGATATATTTATCGTAGGTTTATGGATAATGACAACCTGATAAGTCCGTGTCTGTGCAATCATTTGGCAACCTCATAATGATTTACTGGATGGTTTCCTGCAGGACTCATGAATCGAGTCGTTGATTATGCGTTTTCTGTGATTTTGGTGCTGATAATCTAGTCTTCTATAGCAGTCATGTTCCTTTCAGTTTCCTCATAGATTCCCATCACTCAACCAAAAGCTCGACAGGTGGTTGTGTTGAGGTCGGAAGGATATCTACCGTGGAAATCCTTTCCGAGCCACGATTAAAGCTTTATGCATATCTTATCAAATGTGGGTTCCGCTCGTTGTTCAGATTTAAGTGTTCATTTTGTATCAGACATGACTAGATTGCTTTGTGGAATGGTGACGTGCGGTTTTGAGTAAAGGTTTGTCAAGAATTTAACAAATATTAGGAAATATTTTTCGAAGGTATAATGAATTGATAGAGAAAGAGAATTGAATTGTATGAGGAGAATTGAACAGTTTCAATGATCTAAGGGTTAGAAGTGTTTGGGTGTTGCCTATCACCAAAATTAATCTTTTAATATCTGATTTTGATTTCTCTTCTGCAGTATCGGGTTCGAAACTCCCTCATTCGAAATTGATAGCCTCACTGGATTTGGTTTATTCCTCGTTGGCAATTCTCTTCTCCCGTCGTCTCGAGTGAATCTTCAAACATTTGTTTTACGTGTTGTGAATTGGATGGATTAAATATTCACAGAGCCGACTCGACCAGTTTTAATTTTGGAGGTGGACGGTGAAGGTTGATGAACTTAAACTAAGGGCTAGTTCATTATCTACTTTCTCAGCTGAGACTTCTCAAGTAAGTGTTCAGCAACAGTACAGTGACATTGTTGCAACCAAGTCTTCCATTGTTGCTGAAGACTCAGCTGAGAAGGCTCACTTGAGAAAGTAGATAGTGAACTGGCCCTAAGTTTCTCTCATTTACAATTAATAACGGTAACAATCGGTGGTTTCAATGCTGAATTTAAAAACTTAAAACAAATTGTTTTGTTAAGAGAGGTAGGAGCAGCTCTTCCTGATATTAATTCTCCTGGAGGGTACACTTTAAAATTTGTATGGATTTATTGCATATCATTTATTCAGGATTATGAAAGATAAGCCGATTGCGGTGGTGAAGGTTTATTATTCATTAGTAAGCATTAGATATTATGTAAATTTTACGAGTTTATGTTTGAATTAAAGTATCTTTTCTGAAAGATTTTGAAGAGAGGATGGCATTAGGAGAGAAAAGGCTGTGCCTTGTGAATGTGAGTAGAGTGGGGGGACGATTGAATTAACCAAATGGAGGGAGCAGGTAAATGCGTTTGGGGATTGCGTCGGCGAAAGGGATGAGTGTCCCTCCCGACAGCTGATTTCATCGATGCTTTTCTTATCTTCCTCCTCGTTGTCTTTTATTTTTTCCCTTTTAATAATTTCGAGTGAATTGATAGACAGGGTGGCTCGATCTGAGACCCATCCTTCTTTCCAACCCTCCTTTCTGCTCTCAACCCGCGCGACCCATTTTAATAGTGAATTACAAACTGCGTGAAGCCAGCCAAAGTGAATAATTGATGATGATGGTTTAAGAGTGGGGTGACTAGGAAGCTGCTGTTTCTCGACGGTAGATGGCGACAGCTGTAATTAAGAAGTGACCACGGAGCTTGCCTTTTTTTTTTTTTTTTTTTTTTTTTTTTGTTTGTTTTTTTTTTAAATAAATAAATAATAAATAGAGCTTTGCTTGAGCAACACCTCCTAGAAAGAAAGCCTGTGCACCTGAAATTTCTCGTTTATTCTAGTGGAATAGTTAGAAATAAAAAAAATAGTTTTAAAATTATTCTTCCAACATGATGAAGGGAAAAAAATGAATACGTTAAACGAGATTATGTGCAATATGAACATATTTTTGCACGAAGTGCTGAAAAGAATTACATTGCGATTTAATCAGTGCATTTCCATTTGTTATTCATGAACTGCATCGGAAAATTTGATGGTATGAGTGTCATACGTAAGGAACGTACGATTTCTTGGAAAAATCATAAAAATTAACTTTATTTTCGTTTTAACAGTGGAGAAAAATTTTGCTGGATGAAAGCTTTTCGGCATTACCTTAAAGTTATGCAGGGAAATCAGCATATTTTCTTGTCTGTCTGCTGCGTAGAATTATTTCTTATTGGAAAAAACATTCTTTCTGAATATGTTTTTATCATCCTAACAAATAAATACAAGAAGTATATTGTCATAAAAGAATAAAATTACAGTAGAATCTTTTTAAGTCGGACGCTTGCCGTTCCATAAAAATGTGTCCAACATAAAGGAGTGTCCAAGTTGTGGAAAAAAAGAATTAGTACTACGTATTATTAAATGCAGTTTTAGGTAACAACACATGATATTTGACTGAATACAACAGTATTTTGAATGAACTAAAACAGTACTGTGCTGTGAATGAACAAAACAGTAGCAAAATTTAAACTTTACTTTGATCAACAAAATTTATTATAGAAGTCAGATTAGATTTCATGACTTTGTTTTTCAAATAAGCTGAACTGCAGTAAACGTATTATTAGAGCTTTAGAACGTTATATACACTTAACAAAGAGAAGTTCAATACACGTAATGAAGAAATAGGAATTCACGTTTCACGCTTAAGATTATTTCTTTTCACTCCCAGTGCGAGAATGTAAGGCTTAGCAATTGCACAATAATTTTCCGTTTTTATTTCACTCAATCTTGCTAGCATATAATAATTTTCAGTTTTCATTTTACCCAAAATTCTATCAAATTTGAGTAGAATTGCAGAATGAACTTTCAGGCCCATATACGTAATTAACACGACACGATGCAAACTTTAAGTACATACAGTATTAACAGGGAGAAAAAAACAAACGATTGTTTAATGCAAAAAAATATATGGTGAAAGTTTCACAAAGCAAAGTCCGTCCAACTTCCAATTTAGAGAGGTGTCCAACATTTGGAAGTCCTATAGGGATTCCCAACTTTCCTGAAAAATTTGTCCAGGATATGAGGGTGTCCAAACTTGGAGGTTATACTGGAAAATGACAGGATTTGTTCTGCAAAGTCTATTTATGCAATGATATTTCGTTTTCTGTTAACATAAAACAGAAAAAATGTGTTGTAACTTTTGAACCATAACTGCTACTTCAAATCTGTTTACAGGAATGAAATTGTCAGAAACTGCTGATGTTATTTGATATATCGCACGACCCCCTTTCCATTTTAAAAAAAATTGACTTAGATTCAAGATGGCGGCCATGTTTGGTGCATACCGTAAAAGATAGACCACCTCACCCATACCTTAGTGGAATATTCAGATTTCCCAATTCTGCAGAGCGTTCGAAAAAACAGGGTGTACTGCGTCTTTTGACTCGCCCTGTACATCTGAATCGTTAGATTCACTCTGGGAAATACAGGATAGTCACGCAACCAAACATTCATTTTGGGTTGTTTAATATCATATGCGTAAAAGGAGATAAAGATAATAAATAAAAACAAATACCCAGTAGGTGTTCAGAATGCCCACCCACAGTTTCAAGGCAGGTACAAAAACATGCACTCTTTTAGCATACAATACTGAATTGCGTGATAAATGATCACTTACGTGTTTAGAAGAGTACATTTGTTTGCTCATGCAGGGTGGATTTTTGTAATGCTTGCTGAATAAATAAACGATTTGCCGGCGGACATTACTCTTGAGTTTTTACTGTTTAAAACTACCTGAAGCTGAAAGTCCAATTACTTTGACATTTAAAATTTTTTAGATGATTGTTATTAACAAATATGCACAATTTAATATAATGCTTAAGAACACTGAAAGTCTTCACTAATATCTCCGTCGTCTCTGCCAGTTGCTTGTGAATGTTATTGTTAATGAATTACTGCAATTGCAGCGTCAAGTCAGCCTTAGAAAAAAACGTTAGCGTCTAATTTAAGAGAAATTTATGTATTCATTTAGACATTTTCTACATCCTTACTTACCTAACTAACTCTCATAGCCTCTCAAAGATGTGCTTACGAAAGTAAACAGTGGGACCGAAGATGTTATGGTGCAGAAAAGGCCGTATATTATTAATCGAAGGTGCCCGTAAGATTTTTTTTTTCTTACGTATACGGATGCTTCTAGAACGTTTCTTAGTTGTCTAAGCGATATTTAATTGCACCTTATTAATAATTACTCTCGGCCAATGCCGGAAATGATGAGGAGCGCTATTCATCTTAATTTTCGAGCTGACAGTTTCCCATGATATGATTGCAAGAGAAAAACGGACTGTTCCGTTTCAGGGCATGGAAACAAGTCGTTGGGCAAATTTTGTGTTTTAAGCGATTGGTTAAAGAGTTTTATTGAGCATTGTGTTGCTTTTATTTTCGTTCTTTTGACTCATAATTGGCTGGTGCATGGCTCGAAGGCATCACTTAATCCGTCAAATGTTATTTTTATCGGAGGAAGAGGGGAGTGAGTGAATGCGCGCTATCGTTTCTGATGATCGATTGATAGATAGGCGAATTGTAGGAAGTGATTTCGCTGCTGGGTGATGACATGGAGAAGTTGGATGGGAGAGTTATCTCGACTCCATCTCTTTGCACTCCCTCTCTCCTCCCTCGGCGATATTCCTCCTTCTCTCTCTCATTCCGTTATCGTTTTGGACGAGAGCGGAAGACGAGAGGGTGGGTCGGGTGGTGGGACAAATGATGATGTCAACGAGGAGGCTGGACAGGCCGATCGCTCGGTCAGATTAAAGGAGAAAGGGAACAAGGGGGTATTGAACACGCTAGAGATTGTGTACCGGGGGATAAGGAAGCTGATAGGGATAACGAAGAGGGCGACGGCGAAAGATACACGGGACTGTTTGGATCCATTTTTATTGGGGGAGCTTGTTTTCACTGAAGCTGGTCTTAACAGGGTCTTGTTTAATGTGTGGGTGTCTCCGTTCAAATAACATCCAGCGCTTGGGAGTCTGTTTTGTATTGGATTTGGTTTTCGTGTTTAACTCCTCGACTCGGGAGATTTGTTTCGGTTCGGCTGCCGCTAATTCGCAGTGTCGAATCTGCGGATTTGGTGAGGTTAGGCGTTTCCAGATCGGTTCTTAGCAGCTCCCTTTTGTTAGAAATTTGGTCATAAAATTGGCGTTAAAACAGCAGATATTCCCTCTTTCTTCGTATGAAATGTCGGCGTTTTAAGAAAACCGATCGTGACGCGACCACAGATTTACAGAGAGAGCAAGATAAATGGTTTAATTATTATTATTATTATTATTATTATTATTATTTATTTATTTATTCAAATGTAAGAAACATATAAATATATACCAAGATGAATTTCCCATGAGCACATAGTGCTCGTATATTCGGAAAAGCATCAAAAGAAAAGAAAAAAAGAAATCAGTATATACGGTAACAACAATTTAAACTGATTCACATATGAATACCAATAAATACTAATTGTTTTTGACAGTCATAATCCAATTTTTAAGTTTATATCTAGATTTTCGTCCATCAGTACATAATTTTATTTCATTTGGTAGATCATTAAACAATTTTTTATAATTATAATCTATTTGATGGAAAACGAAAGAATGCTTTGGAATTTCAATTGGAATCGTCAGATTTTTAGAATTTCTTAAATTATAATTAAAATGTTTGAAAATTGGCTGTTTCATTTTTACATAATTACATGTATATTTTGCCAAATTAAAAAGATAAAATTGATGAAAATTCATTATTTGATTTTTACGAAAATCATTATTGTTAAAAATACAACGAGTCAGCATATTAAAAAGATTTATAATTGGTTTTAAATGAGTCACATAAGTTCTACCCCAAACTGGGATGAGATATTGTAATGTACTTAAAAAGAAAACGTTATATATTAAAATCAGATTTTTAAAAGTTAAGACAGTTTTTAATGATCGAATTATAAAAGTTATAGATCTTAATCTAATAAATAAGCTTCTTATATGGGAATGCCATGATAAACGATAATCAATTGTAATACCCAAATATTTTGTGTGTTCGACATAAGTTAAGAGAGGACAATGACTACATTCAAGATTATTACATTTCAAATCATGATATTTAAGAAACAAATTCGTATTACAATCAGCGTGCAATTTAAAACGCATATATACAGACTTTTTTACATTTAAGGACATATTATTATTTGATAACCAGAAGTTTAATAATTTAAGGTCTGATTGGGCTTCTTTAAAATTTTGATAATCACTTTTTATATAGGTTAAAACTAAATCATCAGCATAAGCTTGGATAGAACCAAACCAATTTAAATGAAAAATATCATTTATATAAATTAAGAAAAGAATGGGGCCTAAAATTGTTCCTTGAGGAACTCCTCTTTTTAAATTTTCGAATTTACTTAATTTTTCCTTAATCCTAACAGCTTGTTTTCTATTGGCTAAATAAGAGCTAAACCATTGGTTTGCTAGTCCTCTTATACCATATCTTTCCAATTTTTGTAATAATAGATAATGGTCAACTGAATCGAAAGCTTTCCTTATATCCAGAAAAATTGCTAAAGGGTTCCGACCTTTATCAAGCGTGTGAATAACATCGGATATAAAACTGTGAACTGCTAATTGAGTATTCTTTTTTCTTTGAAAACCAAACTGTTTATTCGCAATAATGTTATATTTTTCTAGAAAAGTTGTAAGGCGATTTTTTACCATTTTTTCAAATATTTTTGAAATGTGAGACAGTAAAGATATGGGTCTATAATTTTCAAATAATAAACTACTTCCCCCTTTAAATATTGGAATTACAACTGCAATCTTTAATGCGTCAGGGAATGTTCCTTGTAAAAATGAACAATTAATTAATTTACTAATAGGATAAGTTAAACTATTAATATGTTTACGCAGAATTTCTGTAGTAACATGATCATATCCTGGGGAGGAATATTTTGATAAGGACATAATGCAATTTTTTATCTCCATTTCATTAACAGGGTAAAGGAAAAAGGTATCCTTTACTTCATTTTTTATATTAAAATTGGCTGAGTTTTGTTTAACAATATTTTGGCAATCGCACATGTTTATAAGGCTCAAATTAAAATCATTTATCTGATTACTAATTTCTTGAGGAATATCTCTGTAAGTCTTTTCTCGTCCTGTTATATTACTTATAATTTTCCATTTATCTTTAGGTGTTTTTGCTCTCTCAATTTGATTATAATAATAACTAGCCTTACACTTTCGAATTTCTTGTACAATCTTATTTCTTAAACCTCTGTATCGGTATAAAAGACTTTCATTTGTTTTATCCTTTAAATATTTACTTCGCAATTGATTTCGCTTTTTAATCAAATTAATTATATGATATGTAATCCATGGTTTCCTTTTCTGATTTTTTCCAGAACCAGTTACTAATGTATACGTACTTTTTTTTATGTTTTCTTTTAATATTTTTTCAAAGCAATTATACTTATTTTGTATATCATTTTCTTCCTCTAAACAATCCCAATTTATCTCCTCTAATTTTTCCTCTAAAAGTTGGTGGTTGATTAGCGTTTTATATTTAAATTTATTTGCATGAGTGTTATCCACAACGTTACACCTACAACAGATAATACTCATACAATGATCAGTAATATCACTATCAAGAATAAACGCTTCAGCTATATATGCTATACTCTTAGATATAAAAAAATGATCTATGCAAGTCTCAGTATTTGGAGTAATTCTTGTGGGAATATTTATCATTGGAACCAGATTTTTTTTCGACATAATATTAATATACTTTTGAGTAAAATATTCATCATTATAACTTATTATATCAATATTAATATCTCCAACATAAAAAATTTTCTCATTTTTATAGAGCTCCATTTCTTCAGACAGTTCAGAGACAAAATTCAAAATTGAAGTTTGGTTAGAACGGTAACAAGCAAATAATAAAAAATCACCTATATAATCATCAGCTCTACATTTTAAAATTACAATATCAGCATTTTTAATATGTTTTGGTTGAATTTCTAAAACAGTTATTCTTTTATCTACATACACAACTACTCCACTGGCTTTATTAAGTTTTGATGACATGAAATATTTAGAATAACCTGTAAGGTTACTACTCTGTTCAGTATAACTATTTAGCCATGCTTCAGAAAGGACAATAATGTGAATTGGGACCTTAAAACTTTGTAAATATGATATTAAATAATCAAAATTTTTAGCTATACTTCTTATATTAAGATGTACAACATTCATACAATCAGAGTATGTTTTTGGGATATCTTCTGGATG
>JAHWFO010028929.1:0-11277 GCA_023313115.1 Rhysida immarginata | reverse complement strand
CCCCCCCGACCCCCCCTTGCGTACGTGCCTGAAGACCAGGCTTTCACAAGTGCTTCAATTCCTTATTGAATTTATGCCATGCTGTAATTCGGAATAAAGGGGGGTTCAATAAAAAATTAAACAGATGTTTCTAATTCATTGTCTGTGTCTTTATAAAATAATTACAAAGCAAACTAAATTAATGGGATTATTTATATTTATTAAACAATTGTTAAGCAGCAATTTCAAACACCGCATACAAAAAATATGTGGAGGAAGTATACCAAATACGAGCCTCGTTCCTAAAGCGGACCCCATCAATTCTGTTTTGTACGATGCTGCACCATAGCACTGAAAGGTTGAAGTAGTGTTAATACATCTGCCTACTGCTAAGTTGTTTAATCAACCCGTTATTTTCATTGGCGACATATTATTTTTTGCGACGTTTTTCCTAAGTTAAGCTGCTCTTTACCCTTCTCAAAATACAATTTAAAAATATCAAATTTGGGCTACCGTAAACTAAGGGTACTTTGCTCCACTTTTTGACACCGTGTCAAAAAAAGGCTTTTCTAATTTTAAAAAATCATTGTTTTCTGAAGAGATAATTGTATTATAGACTTGAAATAATTTTATTTAAACATTTGTCGGAACTTTTTATGTACTTCAGTTTCCGTGGTTGTGCTAGGATTTTGAAGTTAAGTGATTATACCTACTTATAATAAAAGCTACGTATTTGTATAAGTTTAAATTGTTAACATGCATAATAATAGAAATTATTAATTCAAAAAATGCATGAGGTGGTCCTAATCCGAGCCCCCACACTGTTCCTAAAGCGGGGCTCCATATTTTTACTTATTCTCATCTTTTTGGAATTCTATTGTAGGATTCAAGGTTTACGCAAGACTTTCTAAGGACTTTCTAATGCCCCAACAAAGACTTTCTAAGGAAAAATATGCCCTTTTTTTTTTTTTTTTTATCTAAAATGCCTTTGAGGTAATTGAACACCTGATTTTTCATCTATACGCAAGTATCCACAGAATTTTAAGGTCAGTTGATTATATTTTTTATTTAATTTTTGCAAACAAATTTTATTTTCTATTATGATTACTTATATTTCTCTTTCATTCAATATTTGTTTTCTTTTTTAATAGCCTTTTCATTTCATGAAATTAGGAGAAATATTTTGAAAAAAAACTTAATTTATTTAAGGTGTTTTTAATACTTATAAAGTAACTTAATTAGGTAAGTGTTCCACAGTTTTTTCGATGTTGTTTTTCACTTCATAGTTTTGCCTGTACATGTTAACAAAATTGCTAGTTTGTAATAGCTAGAGTCTAAACTATAAATTATCTGGAAGCATCACTTTTTTTTTTTTTTTTTTTTTTTAGCTTCATGTCGTATAATTTTGCTGTAATTACCATGATGAAAGTTTGCACGACGTATTAACACCAATCCTTCTTGATCTTTTCTTGTTTGGCAGTCTCAATGAGCAGTAGAACTTTTCTGTGTGGAGATCTCAATGAGCAGTAGAACTTTTCTGTGTGGCAGTCTCAATGAGCAGTAGACGTCACTACTGAAACATTGTTCGCCAGCGACCAGATTGCCTCCGACCAAGCGATAACATTTCCTTCCATCTGAGAGGTGAAAACTTGTTCCACTGCAATATAACAAGACAAAAGAATCAAAAATTTACAAGCATTTTAAATTAACTATGTTATCAAAAGTATTGGGACGTTACAATATTTTGAGAGAAATAATTTTATTTAATCGAACCTAACCCAATCTATAGCAGTTAGTAATTTGTCGGCCCACCTATTCCTTTTTTAATAGTGTCGAAGCATATTTTCAACCATTTTCGAACCTGTTGTCCTACAAAGGTACCTATTTCATTCTCTGGACAAAAACGTAGACTGTTGTTGTCGTCAATTTCGTATCCGTCTTTCCAGTTTAATCCAAAAGCTTTTATTTCATGGAGATAGAACAAGCCAATCGTCTCAGATATTTGTCGAAAGTAATTAAAGGTGGAGCGCAATGTACGTCTGGATGCTTAGTGAATCAAGACCTTCTTGCTAACCATTCAAGACTTTCCTTCCAATACGAAGATTCACTTTAATTCGCTTTAATCTTCGCATTTAGGGTTATTCGACGAACTTTCAGGCGTCCTTTTGAGCAGCCTCCTGTACCCTTGGGGAAACGTTCATCGCAAGTTAGGAACCACTCAGCTCAACTTTCTACTTTGGCAATGGCGCGAAGCTTACCACAATCTGTCAGACAGACCCTAAAGTTAGTTCCTAGAGCTTGTGGATCTTGTTCTTCCTTTCACAGATATGCCGTGCATTGAAACCATGCACACTGGCTTTATGGAGCTTCCAGCGCTGGAAGTCGATGAATATTTTGATTGACAGTTATCACAGATATCCCTACAGCCATCGTCATGGCTTTCTGCATAGGTGGATTTTCCTTGGCAGCCATTTTACAAATCTGCCATAGGCGGTCGCCTGGGATGATCTTTCTTTCGAGGTCTTTTTCCCTAGGTCAACTTAGGAGAAATGCCGCATTTTTTAACTATGTAATTAATATGTTCACTGGCATGTCCTGCCAATACTGCGTGCCATCAACTTTTTCTTACCATGTTTTTTTTTAATGTGCTTCCGGATTCGCTCGGTAGATTTCCGGTAGAGCAAAGTAGAAAACAACTGCTACTGCAAATATGAAGCCTAGAATTTACCTGCCCTTGCCCTAATTTTTTAGATAAAACGATTCCTGTGTTTTTGGAAGGCTCTAATATGAGAAAGGAACATTTTCCTTAGCCTTTCTGGATATTTTTTTGCAATCGATTTGGTCACTTTGTCTGAAACATCAAATGTTTGCGCAAAAGCTAACAGGAAAAAACACCGAATTTAACTGAAATGACCCTCTCTATTTAATAAATTGTTATTTCATGGTGAGGGAATTTCAAAACATTATTACCACTATTCATGCAACATAACTACATTCATCGAAATACATTCATCGTGTAATAATGCGGTATGTTGTAAGTTACGACTGGCTGGAGGTATGTTCTAAGGGAGTGGTTTTACTCAATAATGCTAGTAATGACTAAACACCCAATGGAACATAAGTAGCATCACCCGTACTAAACCGATTTACATCATTATCCTTTTAAAATGGTACTTCAAGCGATGCCAAGTGATACTCGTGAGGTATACTTTTTCTTCAAAACAACATGGACGTAAATTAACGATTCATTGACAGTAGCAGTCAACTCACGGAGTCGTATTTGTTTAAATAAGTTTGAGAAGCACTGCTTTAAAAGAACCGTTTGCGCCCAATAAACGTCTATACCAAACATTGGTACAGCTATCAAAATGGACGTGTGACGTGGACTGAGTGAGGTTGAACAGGGCCTGATTATCAGTGTCCCCCAATTCCGTCACTCCATTTGTGAAATTTCTAACTATCTCCAGATATCACGTCCAATAGTGAGTGACTGGTGAAATGAAAACATGAGCGAGTTACAAAACTCAAATCCGTGATCAAGGAAGCCAAAAAAAATCCCTAGAGCCCATCGTCGATGTCTTCGACGTGTGATCAAACCGGCAGGCCTCACGAGACTTTCGACTGGCATCTGGAAATGATTCCAGTACTCGTATTATCCGTCGAGAGGTATTTCCACTAGGATCCACAAGTGAGCTGCAGCCATAAACCAGTGATACAGGGAACGCTGTCCATCGATTATGGTGGTGTAAGATGCCGGAACAATGGAGGCGCGTCTTGTTGAATGTCGAATCAAACCACTGGATGTAGCGACCTGACGGACTTATGTGGACGTGGCGAATGCAGGCAAGTATTACTTACTGGAGTACGAAGTGTGGACCTACTTTTTTTAGTTTGATCTTGGTCCACTGGTTTTTGTGCCTGGATCCCTAAAGGACGAAGACCATGAAATAAAACTGGACAATTCAATGCTATTTATCCTGTGGCAATGATTGGAATTGGTGCTTTTCACTATTAGTTTGACAACGCTCCCGTTTACAAAGCAAAGGAGTGGTTTGAGGAAACGGAAGTGAGTGTATTCGATTCTCTAGCCCAAAGCCCTGATTACGGCTCATTTGTCCATCTGTGGGATAAGTTAGATCGCCAGTTGGGAGCAGAGGCGGATCAAGCGGGTGGCGGACTTGGCGGTCGCCAAGGGCCCCGAACTGGAAGGGGGCCCCGAATTCGGAGGAAAAATTTAAGAATGTATGTTAAAACTTGAGAATATGAAAGGATAGCTACGGAAATTGTGGATACTAACAATGGAATAAGCAGAAGGCAAGAAAAACACTTTTCCAACAATAACAATATGAAGCATGTTCTGTAAAAGTATATGGCCGTTGAACTCTCGATAGTGCGGGAACTCCATGGGCACTACATGTAGGGTGACCAGATTCTTTCTTATGCAACTGAAAACACCATTAGGAGAGCCACAGGACGTGAAGGCAGCGTTAGCAGCAATTGCAACATCCCTAAGCATGATTAGCAGATTATGGAATCGCTTTCAAGAGATTGGCACAGTACAAAGAAGACGAGGCCCGCGGTCGCCCATCCGCCACAAAAGTAAGAGATAACCGCTACTTGATGTTGTTGGCAAGAAGGAACCGGCGCTGCAATATGCTGCGGGGACAGTTTTTTGCTGCCTGTAATCGATGGATAAGCATACAATATCGGTTCCGTAGTGTTGGGCTTTATGCCCGGCGAAGATGGGCTGATGAGCATCGTCATTGGATCTGTGATGAATAGTCATACTGTATTTTCACTGTTGTGAAAGATTAGCCAACATTTTCCTTTGAAATTTACAGAACAACAAATGAATTAATAAATTCTGGGAATTTATTAATTTTAGGGGACGTTTCTGGGGACACTTATTATCGGGGACAAGGCATCGGGGACAAGATCCCGGCAGGCGAAAATCGAAGACGTCTGGTCACCCCAGCTGGATGTATAATTGGCCCAACTGTGCATGCAGCGTCGCCCTATCGAGAGATAGAAACTTTCGTTTCATATTCAGTTTCAATGGAGCCGGAATTTACTTGGGCCAGAATTTGATGACACAGTACTGCCGAAGTTAGTGAATTATGCAAAAATTTTAAATAAATAATTGATAAACCAGCATGAATGCATTACATAGATTGAACCTATTTCGATTATCATTAATTTTACGTAAATATTCAACCATGACATGTTACTCCAAGCTATTTGATATAATACATGCCATATGTTAGCATTGAAAGTTTCCAGTGGACCATAATGGTCCCACTAAACCACATACCCTTGAACCAATGCTGACTGATATTGACAATCAAGGAAGACCATCACGTGTCTTCACTTGCCTTCTGCTTTAGGTATGGAATGCCAAATAGAGAACAGCATTTGGCAGTGCACAGGCCATTTATACATGGAATTGTATAGTGAAAAACGTGGTCCCCTATAATATTTGTGATCTTTTGAACTGGAAGTAGTTCACCGATTTTTTCCCACCAACGAACTCAGTCTTTCGTTTTCCCTAAGTTGTCGAATGGCGAAAACGGAAGTCGAAAATTCGGAAGCGTTCAAACGCTGGAGCATCAACAGACAGACAGACAGACAGACAGACGGACGGATGCACGCACATTGTGAACACATGCGTACTTATCGGCCCTAATAAAATAATTCCTTAGCTTCTCAAAACAATAGAAAATGGCGGAAGCTCATTGACCAATAACTTCTACAGACAATTATATGAACCTTTACTTATTTTTTTTTTTTTGTTTGTAAAGTGTTTTTCTTGCCTTCTGGTTTGATTTCTCTAGTTTTTCTCTAGTGCTTCAGAATATCATAAAATTTAATTCTTCTTACTTTCTCTTTCCTGATCTTAGAATTTAATGCTTCTTTTATTGCTTAATAACCCCAACCCCCAACCCAATACGGTCTTTGGAGTAAAAATACAAGAACTGTCATAAATAAACGTAACACCAGTGACAGATTCCATCTCCGCAACTTCTGTTTACATAAAGTTAGGCTTTAATCAACGAACTTAATCAGTTTCTGAAATCTCTCTCTAAATTTCTTCAGTGTGTTGCCTGTTGTCAGGTTCCTATTAGATTTTGTAGGTAAGGTGACAAGACATTCCGATTTTGCCTGGATAGTTCCAATATTTCGCTCTTTAAATCGGCTCTCTTTTATGTACATTTATACGGTGTTACATATTTATGTTGTGCAGCCATTTTATTAGGTAAACAAATGGTTTAGCCCACTCTCCGATGCAAGACTCATGACATGTTTTAGATATAAATTTAGCTAACCAACTGTAGAGTTTCTCAACAGAACACCGTCCGTCGAGGTAAACAGAGGATGGACTATTTTTAGAAGGTAGCCAAAACAGGGAGGGCTGGAACCCAGAGACCATCAATAAGTAAAACAGATGGTCTCTGGGGGAAACCGAAAGTAAAACAGAAGAGGAGAGAACAATGGAGACAACAGGCGTGACAGGGTGAGCGTGCGTTCAGAAAGACTGCTTTAACAAAAGAACTGGTGAATAAGGTGACTGAAAGGTACGTACGATATTGTGCGACCGTAAAAATAAAAGACCAATACGTTTTACAAACGAACTGTTCCACGAATGTCTTTGCTTGAACTTTATGAAAGTGATTTACCACGCCAAACGAACTCTAAATTCAAACCACCAAGTGTGATTCTTTTCCTGAGCTTACTTTATATATATATATATATATTACAGTACCATCAGCTAATAAATAGAATTTTCCATATAGTATTAAACGATAAAATTTATTCCCACCCTACACGCACCAACATCGCTAATTATTAAGTTTTAATCTCTCTTTCTACACAACCTTTTCGTCGGCAGTTTAGAATATAAATCACGGTGATAATGGGAAAAGGGCAAGAACTAATTTAATTTGAACGTGACATGATCGTAAGTGCACGGCATATTGGACGAAGCGTCTCCGAGATGGCAGTACAATAGTCTCAAGAGTGTATGAGAATGGTTACCACCAAAATATTTCGAATCAGTGGTACTCTATTGGAAGGAAACCGCTCGTTGATGAGAGAGGTCAGCGTAGGTTGGCTACATTGTGCAAACCAATAGACAGGCCACTGTTTTAATCTTGCTGCTCAGACAACCACCTCACAACGTGTCACTAGACGCATGGTATTGCGGATACGGCACAACGGCCGACGACCACATTAGATGCCATTGATATCGGATACGAACAGGAAAGCATGCCTTCAGTGGGCAAAGCAACACCATCACTGGACTAGCAATGACTGAAATAAGGTCCCTTGGCCCAATGAGTCGAAATTCCTGGCGCATCATGTTGATGGCAGACAGAATTTGGCGCAAACAATGTGAATCCATGGGCCCTTCATGCCTGTCGACATCTGTACAAGCTGATGGAAGCATTATCATGGTGTTAGGAATGTTTAACCGGCATACTTTGGATCCAGTAATACTCCGGGGTTCACGACTGGATGCCAATTAGGCATAGTTGCCGACCACGTGTATCCATTCATGTTTGATACTTTATCCGCAAAGAGATGGATACTTCTAGTAGAATAATGCTTCAACACACACAGCCTGCATCACCATAAAATGCTCTAGGAACATGATCATGACTTCTCTTTGCTGCAATGTCCCGTTCTGTCGCCAGATCCAATTTAACATTTGTGGGAGGAGCTGGAAAGGAATATTCGCTCGACGCTTGCATCCCCAGGTTGTAAAAATGCTCGAGAAATGGGTACTCATGCCTCCATGGAAATCAAAATCAGAAACGTTTTCAGGACTTATAAGGGAAGTACACGAACTTGTACGAGAGAATTCTTTGTTTGCGCGCAAGCATACCTTGAAAACGATGGCGTTGCGCGGCGGCGGTAGCGCTCTGGAAGCGGTAAGAGAGGAAGCAAAATCGTTAACGGTGGTCGCCAAAGAACTGCAGTTAGAGCACTGTTATTAAGCATAAAACCTGTACAATTATTCGAAATAAATTTTGCTGTACAATTATTCGAAATAATTTATAAGATGAGGTAAGCATCCATGAATACTATTTTTATTTAAAATTATAAAGCATCGCGATGCATACCCCCTCACCAATGCAACATATCACTCGACAGCCTTGCCCTTCTTTCACATGATGCCAGCCCCGGAAAATTTACGAAGATTACCGAATTAATTTAAATATAAAATAACGTGGGGGTGATAGCAATTTACAAGTGACGATTTTCTTCTCCCAAAATTAAATTTCAACAAATTAAAAAAAAACACTTTAAGAAAATGAAAAATAAAATATTAAAGAAATTTCGCGTCTTGTGTCAACTCATATATCAAAATTCAAAATTATGCTATAAAATCAATTTTATTATATTGTGGATTAATTCTCAAAATTTTAAAAGTCGCACATTTTATATTGGGATCAGTAGCACCGTTTTTTGTTTTTTTTGCATCGAAGGAATGCCTATTACGGCTTGGACCTAGGACATTTTTATGAAGAAATGTCTATTACGGCTTGGGACCTAGGACCTATTTTCCGTTACAGCAACGAGTGGAATCTTTGTTCAACCAGTTGACTTTTAACATCTTTTTCAAGTCGGTAGTGAATGGGATACAGAGATGTTTGTAAAAGGAGACTTGGCATGCGTTTCACGACTCCCAGCATGCAATGGTCTCATCAATGTTGCTCCGTCCGTCAGATGGCAAAAGCTTGCTTGTTTGTTTGTTTACTTCCTGCGGGCAAAGTCACGTTTGCGCAACGTGGTTTGACTGGCACAGTTACTGCCTGAAGTTTGCTGTTTGCTCTTTCATATTCAGAGATGCATACTGAGTTCGCAAAACTCATGGGATAGTTACTTAATATCTGGTCGGGCCACCTCTGGCCCTGTGGAGTGCAGCAATACGGCGTGGTAGTGAGTCTGCAAGTCCCTGGTACACTTCTGGAGGCAGTTGACACCAGATAGTCTGCAGAGCCGAAGATAGTTGCTGCCCGTTCGTGGGCGGATGACTTCAACAGCATCCCAGATATGCTCGATGGGATTCATATCAGGGCTCCGGGCTGGCCAGCTCAGTCGTTGGACCTCTCCTGCATGCTCCTCGAACCACTCGCGGACGACTTTAGAGCGATGTGGTGGAGCATTGTCATCTTGAAAGACTGCTACGTCGTCAGGGTATTGAAATGTCAAAAACGGGTGCAGATGGTCTCCGATGAGTTGACGATACCGTGGACCATTCAACGTTTGATCCAGGATAACCAGAGGGCCCATTCCAAACCAGGAAAATGCACCCCAGACCATCACTGACGCCCCACCACCCTGCACCACCACCTGTTGGCATGCGGGATCCATCGTTTCGTGAGGTCTGCGCCACACACGGTGCCTCCCATCAGCGTGGTACAGTTGATATCGTGACTCATCTGACCATATGACGTTACGCCACTGTTGCAGAGTCCAGCCAAGATGATTGGTGGCAAATGCACGCCGGAGTGTCCGATGACGCTGGGTAAGCATTGGCACCCGTGTAGGGCGACGGCTGCCAAACCCGAGGGCATGCAGATTCCGACGGATTGTCCACCGAGAGACGTTTCTAGTGCGGCCAGTATTGAACTGGTCTGTGATTTGCTGCACTGTTGCGCTCCTGTCTCTCTGAATCATTCGTCCCAGGTGTCGCCGGTCACGATCATTCAGGGCAGCTGGACGCCCGGTATGGTGCCTGTTGTGGACTGTGATGCCTTCATCCAGCCTTTCCCGATACACCCTGGAGACAGTTGAGCGGGGAAAGCCAAATTCCTGCACCACTGCCGAAATGGAACATCCCATGCGTCGGGCACCTACTATCATACCCCGTTCAAAAGACGTCAACTCGCGACGACGTGCCATTTCTGATTAATCACTTATCCAAGCTCTTCCCACAACGTCTAATGGTCCATTCCCAGAATCAGTTACCCCTGTGAATTCGTGAGCCATGCCCATCAATCAATGTGCTTGCTATCCCATGAGTTTTGCTAATCAGTGTATTTATCAGAGACATGTTTTAAATTTAAAATATCAGGAAGACCGTAAAGGTGAAGGAAAAAATTAAAAATTCTTCAGATTTCCACCTGAAGCGCGAAGGTGAGTTTGGTGTTATCTTTTTTTTTAATTCGTAAGTTAAGCTGTAAATGTTCCATTCAAAAATACCAATGGCAACGAGAAAGCGTTTTTTATTGATGTGTCTTAGCATTTAAAAGTAATTTAAGACCTGAAGATAAAGTTTTCTTGAATGAACTTTCATTAGTTTTTGAATGAACTTTCATTAAAATGGTTAGAGCAAATCACTGCTGTTGTGGTACAAATATTTTTATCCAATTTGCATGACATTAACCATTTTTTAATTAAATTTGAGTCTTTGGGGAAAATGGAAAAAGTAAACATTTTTATCTTTTGTATTAAATTTTTTATAATTGTAAGTGGGAATTGCGCATGATGGTATTTTGCTGCGTAAAAAGCACTATTCCCCATAATAATTTTTAATCATTGGTCCTTGTGACGTCATGAAGCTGGCAATGTTCCAATTACCAACATGTGATGGGGCGAAAGTAAGTTTTTCTCTCGGACGGCACTACCTGTAATCTTTATATCTTGGCTGATGGGATATCTTCTTTGGAAATAAACTGCTCCCAATATGAACCTTTTTATGTAGTCAAGTATAAAAAGAACTTTTTAAGTTGAAAATTATTTAAATTTAGAGCTTTAGATGAAATATGGAAATTGGTTATTGGTTATAGGGAAATTGTAAATGTAAATTTTAAAAATTTGGGAATTTTATAGACTTGTAAATTGTAAATTTGGAAATCTGAGAGAATTTTATAGACCTGTAAATTAAAATTCTTTTTTATCATAATTCTTTTAGTAATTCTTTAATTTTTTATTTTTCATTTTCTTAAAGTGTTTTTTTTTTAATTTGTTGAAATTTAATTTTGGGAGAAGAAAATCATCACTTGTAAATTACCGAATTAATTAATAAAATAAAATAATAAATTAAGGAAATGGTTATTAATTACTATACACATTTTTTCTTTTACTGGAAGGCAATTAGCTAATTTTAATAATCTATTTTCTAATCTATTTTTGATTAGAAACTTGAGAATCCATTCAATTGTCGTCTGCTGCTTCCTTTCATGTGAAGTGGATTTGTGCTTATTGCTGAGTAGTGGAAAAAAAAAGTTCCACAAGCGCTTTAGTACACCCACGGCTTTTAACTGTGGCTTTAACAATGGAGCCTTTGTATGG
>JAHWFO010028927.1:0-17167 GCA_023313115.1 Rhysida immarginata | reverse complement strand
ATCATTATTTACACGTGATATTCACTCATGGCACGTTATTACGAGTCGTTTGATATATTACATGCCATATCTTAGCATTGAAAGTTCCAATGGTACCACTTTGTACCATTAAAACACGTACTACTAAACAATTCAGACATCACTATATACCGTTATATTCATTCATGAGACATCCTTGCACGTACACGTGCCATTAGACCGATACTTGCTATCACTTGTTACTCTTTTATATTCGTTCATGATATGTTGTGACAATTTGTTTGATATATTACATGCCATATCTTGTTATAGGAAATGTTTAAGAGGGTATCATAATGGTACCATTAAAGCACGTGCTATTAGAGCACGTACTTATTCCTGCTATCTCACGTTCGTACTTCTGCGTACTCTGTCCCATTTTAATGGATTGGTGAAAACAGACTGTGAAAAAGTTAATTCGTTTTCAAGTTATCGTAATAAATGCTAAGCTCCCTAGGAATAAAAATATTCTCTTGATTTAGGGACCGAACTGCCCTTTTAATAATCGTCAAACACGTGCATTCTGCACGCACACCATCTCATTAACGTTTAGAGCACGCGCAGAACCGAACCCATGTTCTCAACACGCGTTTTACCAAATGCGAGGATAAGTCGTTTGTTCCAGCAATTCAAGACATGATTTAATGAATTGTGAGATTGCAATACATGCAATTCAATACATGTAACGCAATGAATTGTGGGATTGTCTACAGACGGACGGACGGACGGACGGCTGGACAAACCGATCACATAAGCACATTTCTATATAAAGAAAATGTGCTAAAAAGAGGATTTGTTTTTTTGTTGGTCTGTTTGTGGGTTTGGGGTTTGTTTGTATTTTATACAAATCTGCAGTTTTATTCCGATCTTGATGAAATTTTGCACACTTGATCTTTAAAACAAGAGAAAGGTCACTGTCTACCTCAGAATTCGAAAAAATAATAATTATCGATAATAAATCGATTTTCATAATGATCGCAGAATATACTAAAAGGGATATCTCATGATCAAGAATGCAAAGCAAATTTTTTCCAACAATAGGCTTATTATATTGTATCACCATGCAATTCACGAAGAATATGCACGGAGCAACAAAATATATCTAATGATCAGAATTAAAAGGCAATGCTTCTGCAATATAAATAAGGTTGATCCAGTTGTTTGGGCTTTTCTTAGAATTGATAGTTTTTAGAACTTGACATTTTCTTGAAAATCTTTAAAAATGATCATTAACTGGAGATAATGGAGAATTAGCAGACTATTAAGAAAGAGTGGAAAGGCGATAGAGGAAGCAGTCCCTTCACTCGGGCAACACTTGACAAAATAACTGAAAAGAAAGCAACATCAAGTCCACTCTTCAAATCAACAAGCATTCCTTATTATGCTCAAATAATCTTTCGAAGGATACATGTTAATTCATATGTATCAAATTGCCACCGAAGAAATAAATGAGGATTGGTCAGAGCTGTCAAAAAGTTATAGGATGTGTGAAGAATGCAAACAAATTTCGCGGTAAAGGTTACTACTTTCCCGGGAAAGATTGCTAGTGTAAAACCAGCTTTTAGATCTAAATGCTTTATTAGGAGCTTTAGCAAAAAGCTACTTATAAGAATACACGCTTGGTCTGTACGTATATCCGTCCGTCCGTCGTTTGCACAATAATATATAAACTGATTAACTTTTTCAAATTCTGTTTTCAGAAATATGACCATCAAGATCTTAGCTCCGCTTTATCAACTATTGATGCTTTATCGTGGACCCCTTCAAGTCGAATTCACGTGCTAAAATAGTGACCTGTCATATAACAATCGATTCGTCAAGAATGAATACATTGTTACTTTCTGTTCATTTTTTAAGCATTATTGACATTGGCGCGCGCACGTGGAATTGCTTTGTCGAGGCTCAATAACTCACTCACAGAATAATTGTACTGCGTTGAGCAATAAAATGGGCGTAAATTTAGAAAGAATTAAACGAATTTCCGTTGTTTATTAGAAGCTTTAGGAAAAAGCTACTTATAAAAATGCACGCTTGATCTGTACGTGTATTCGATCGTCCGCCGTTTGCACGATAACTAGAAAACGGATTAACTTTTTCAAATTCTGTTTTCAGAAATATGACCATCAAGGTCTTAGCTCGGCCGTATCAACTTTTCAGAATTTTTCTTGGACCCCTTCAAGTCGAATTTACGTGCTAAATCAGTGACTGTAAAGAATACTAAAATAATGGCATGTCATGTAACAATCGATTTGTTAAGATGCATATATTGTTACTTTCTGTTCATCTTGTAAGCATTATTGACATCGGCAGGCGTACGTGAATTCGCTTTGTCGACGCACGCTTTCATGTTTTGAGTTAGAAGGTTGAAATTCGGAATATAGCTTACTATGTGTCAAGTGTCAATCAGCATCCCTCTAGGATGGTGACGCGCTCAAACGCACGGATAAAGTAAAACGGATACGACACTCCTTTAACTCGTTTTTGTGGTGCCCTCTATTGGTTGGGGGAGTAAGTTATTTGTTCCACCGTGCAGCCCTCTTCCAGGGGAAAATTTCTTTTCAGTAGTCTACTATGCATATGAAGTGTTAAAATTTTTAAGTTTTTATATTGATATTATCTGAAATATTTCTTATATTAAACACAATATTTTCGATTTATTTTTTAAATTAATTTTAATTTAATTTATAGATTAATTTTTAAATAGAGAGATTTTACAAAGAAGACCTTTTAATAAATTTCAAAAAAGTTTATTGAAATAATTTTGAAACAAATGAAATATACAGAAATATATTCGTTAAGATAATTAAATTTTTATTATAAAATTATAATAAAATAAAATCATAATAAGAAACTTTATTCCGTTCTTCTAGAGGTCATTTCTTTTAAGTCGTCCCTTTAAACAAATGTAATCGTCCATTTCGAACACCTATATTTGAAAATAAGATATAATTAATTTGTCTGTAATGCTTCATTGCATTTCATAATAAATATTAACAGTCTACTCACCTTTCCGGATCGTTCGGAAAACGAAAGTAAGATAACCTCGAAGTTTATATCGATAATCTCCACAAAATGAAGCAGCACATGCTCTTCCACCAGGCACCATGTTTTCTCTGTGTGCTTTGGGTCCTCTGGTGGCCGTGGGAGAAAATCGGTTTAGAAAATTGGCTGAGTGTCGCATCCGTTTTACTTTATCCGTGCTCGAACGTCCGTGACGAGCGACAACGTCAGGGAGAGATCACGGACAATCCGAGAAAACCTCGAGAGAGAACGAATCGTCAGAAAGAAACGTGGACGATTGGAGTAAGGACAGAAGACGGTTGAATGCGAAGAACCGTTTCGTGAAAAAACAAAATAACTCCCAGGGGCGAGGTAAAACTACTGTCTCCAAAGTGGCGAGCAGGCACCTCAATACCGACGCGAGCACGGAACGCCGAACGTACGAAGAGCGGAGTCGACGTAAAAATACGACGCACGCCGATACCAACGAGCAGTCAAATGACACGCCCGTAGGTGACGAGGCCGTCTGGCTTCGGATCCAAGCGCTCAACAGTCCCGCTTTAGAGGAGTTATTAGGAATCTCCACAACCGACACCACTGTCAAACCAACGGACATTAATTCATGTGCGATAGCATCCACGAACGTATCCGGCCAAGAAGCAGAAAGCAACGGAGCCACGTACAGCGAATCTCCGAGACGACTGTACCAACAGGTAGGAGTTGCTGCTTTCAGCCATTAAACGTTTCTAAGCTGCGATACATTAATAGACGTTCGTTCCGTCAGAATTGTGTTCGTTAACGCCGAATTGGACTCGGAATCTAACACTCCTTGGATGGGAGTTTTTTGGGTTTTTTTCTATATCACAATTTTTCGACGTAGGAACGGGAGAAATTTTCCACCAGCGAACGAACTTTTTACTCTGTTCTCTACCCGCATCCAATAAATCGCCCACGCCGGACGTAGCTTTGACTTTTTGAACTCAAACGACCGTACTTCTTTTGCACGAATTAGCATCGCGGAACTCTTTTTCTTGATAAATGACTTTAATTGTTCTGCATCGATAGATGGGACTGTTATCTGCCAATCGTGTAATCTCTTCTTAATTGTTCTTCAGGAGATGTCTTAATTACTCGACTCGAGGGGAGTCCCGGCAAGCCAGAAACTTCAAGAACACATCGTTGGATTTTTCCTTTGTGCTCTGACTACAATTGTCTTCAGTGTAGTGCTACGCAATAGAGTCTGTGTATGTGTGCATTTGTAATATTTATTTGCCCAATGCATATGTTGCATTAATCATATTGACATATGATTTTATGTCTTAGTGATATTAATTTTTTGTGTCCATTACAAAATTATTATAGTGCTTTGATGATGTGAATTCTTCTTAGCCCATGAAGTGTTAAGGTGAGTTTAGAGCTCAGTGAAAGTTATATTGTTATAACAAAAGTGTTTTATGTTTTGTCTCGAGGTGCTTTCCGGAGCGTCAATTAATATTTAAACACGTTTGTTTGAATCCAGTGTGGTGTGTTCAACGTATTGTTTATTCTGCGAGATGTTTGTGAGTTTTTCAATTATCATGTGTGTGTGATATCAGCTCCTTTCGTCAGCAGCTTCCTTGTGTGTCAGCGTGATACTTGTCGTCCTATCACGAATCATCGCCCTACCTTTCTACTGCCGACATCAAACATCTTGCTTCTCAGCGATTACCCACCGAGATTCTCCCAACTTCGTCCGCAACAACGTCGATCGATGACACTAATGGCTAGACAGCGATTTTCATTCAGCGCCCTCTACCGTCATCACCCATGTGCGAATACCAGACTTTGCGTTCTCTACCGATGTGCGAACTTATTATCAAGTCTTCATTGAATGCGGCCCTCACGTTCAAGGACCTAATCATGACTGTAGGACTTAATGATAAGAACGCATTTGACTCTATTTGTTTTACTCAATTCCACTGCGTGTAAAATTACTCCGCAAATAAATATATTTTATTTTTCCAAATTAAACCTTTCCCGATCCCGTTCTGTTCAAACATTGACTTGTGTGACACTATGGTTTTCAGTGGGGCACTGGGGTCGGAATTAAGGGGACAGGGGACAAATGATCTATGTGCTATTTAAGTACGTAAAGGAGTTGAAGATCTACATCACTATGAAGTTTAGGCTCGATTGTTCCAGTGGGTTCGGGAAGTCACTATGAAGTCACTTGGTCTTTAGAACTATGGCAGCATATGGCAGCATGTGATCTTATATGACATGTCATTCGATCGGAAATGCAAGAAGATACGAGCTTTTTTACATTTTGTACATACTACATTCGAGAAAATCAATTTTTTTGATTAAAAGTGCACATACAAGAGTAAAAAAAAAATTAAAATTGTGGGAAAACGTGTCTGTCTGTCCGTCTGTCTATAACTCTAACTCCTCCTAGGCTATGAAAGATTTTCAAAATATGTTTTCGTTAGTCGATGAATATGGTTCATGGCATGAACCAGTTACAAATATTATTTAAATCGGTTCATTGGCACGTGCGCAAATGGTATCTCTATTTTCCCGCCTAGCAATTTTCAATGGGAAGATATATTGAGTAACATATCAAACAAATCGTAATGACGAGATAGAAGCGGATATAATTACTATTTTCGTCAATCGATGAATATGGTACATGCCAACGAATCAGTCACAAATATTATCTAAATCGGTTCAATGGCACGTGCACAAATGGAACCTTCACGACCCGACCTAGCAATTTTCAATGGAGAGATATATTAAGTAATATATCAAACAAATCGTAGCGAGATAGAAGCGGATATTAATATAGTTTCGGGAATGAATCATTTTCAAAATGAATGTAATCGAAACAATGACACGTGCTCTAATAGTACACTAACACCCTCAAAAATTTTCAATGTTAAAACATGGCATGCAATATATCAAACGACTTGGAATGATGTGTCATGAATGAATATAACGTAAAATTAATGACAGTCGAAATTGGTTCCAAGAAACCTGGTTTACTGGAACCATTATGGCTCATTGGAACTTTCAATGCTAATATATGGCATGTATTATATCAAACGACTTTGAATGAGGTGTCATGAATGAATATAACGTAAAATTAATGCTAGTCCAAATTGGTTTCAAGGAACCTGGTTTAGTTGAACCAAATGGTTCATTGGAACTTACATTCCTAATAAATGGCATGTAATATATAAAACGACTTGGAATGATATGTCATGAATGAATATAACGTAAATTAATGATAGTCTAAATTGGTTTCAAGGAACTGGTTTAGTGGAGCAATTATGGTTCATTGGAACTTACAATGCTAAAATCTTGCATGTTATATATAAAGCGACTTGGAATGAGGTGTCATAAACTAATATAACGTGAAATTAATGATAGTCCAAATTGATTTCAAGGAAGCTGGATTAGTGGAACCATTATGGTTCATTGGAACTTTCAATACTAAAATATGGCATGTAATATATCAAACGATTTGGAATGATGTGTCATGAATGAATATAACGTAAAATTATTGTTAGTCGAAATTAGTTCAAAGGCACTTGGTTTAGTGGATCCACTCTGGTTCAATGGAATTTCAATGCTAAAATATGGCATGTAATATATCAAATGACTTGGAATGATGTGTCATGAATGAATATAACGTAAAATTAATGTAGTCCAGATTGGTTTCAAGGAACCTGGTTTAGTGGAACCATTATTGTTCACTGGAACTTTCAATTCTAAAATATGGCATGTAATATATCAAACGTCTTGGAATGATGTGTCATGAATGAATACAACGTAAAATTATTGATATTCGAAATTAGTTCAAAGGCACTTGGTTTAGTGGAACCATTATGGTTCATTGATATTTCAAAGCTAAAATATGGCATGTAAAATATATCAAACAACTTGGAATGATAGTCGAAATTGGTTCAAAGGTACGTGGTGTAATGGTATCTTTATGGTCCATTAGAAACTTACAATATTAACATAGGGCTGTTTAAAAATATTGTTCCGTGAATGGTTTACTTTAACCTTTTGGTACTTGGCTATGTCATTCCTTAATGGTTTACTATGTACCGAAAGGTGCTTTATGATATCAGTGTGGCGAAACGTGTCTGTCTGTCCGTCTGTCTGTAACTCTAATTCTTCCGAGGCTATGAAAGATTTTCAAAATCTGTTTCCGTCAGTCGATGAATATGGTTCATGGCACGAACCAATCACAAATATTATCTAAATCGGTTCATTAGCATGTACACAAATGGTGCCTCAATATTTCCCGCCAAGCAATTTTCAATGGGAAGACATATTAAGTAATATATCAAACAAATCGTAATGACGAGATAGATGCGGTTGTTCATTATTATTTTCGTCAGTCGATGAAGATGGTACATGGCACGAAATAATCACAAATATCTAAATCGGTTCAATAGCACGTGCACAAATGGTACCTTCACGACCCCATCTAGCAATTTTCAATTGAGAGATATATTAAGTAATACACTGAGCTAGCAAAACTCATGGGATAGCAAGCACATTGATTGATGGGCATGGCTCACGAATTCACAGGGGTAACGGATTTTGGGAATAACCCATTAGACGTTGTGGGAAGAGCTTGGATAAGTGATTAATCAGAAATGGCACGTCGTCGCGAGTTGACGTCTTTTGAACGGGGTATGATAGTAGGTGCCCGACGCATGGGATGTTTTATTTCGGCAGTGGTGCAGGAATTTGGCTTTCCCCGCTAAACTGTCTCCAGGATGTATCGGGAATGGCTGGATGAAGGCATCACAGTCCACAACAGGCACCATACCGGGCGTCCAATTGCTCTGAATGATCGTGACCGGCGACACCTAGGACGAATGATTCAGAGAGACAGAAGCGCAACAGTGCAGCAAATCACAGACCAGTTCAATACTGGCCGCACTAGAAACGTCTCTCGGTGGACAATCCGTCGGAATCTGCATGCCATCGGGTTTGGCAGCCGTCGCCCTACACGGGTGCCAATGCTTACCCAGCGTCATCGGACACTCCGGCGTGCATTTGCCACCAACCACCTTGGCTGGACTCTGCAACAGTGGCGTAACGTCATATGGTCAGTTGAGTCACGATATCAACTGTACCACGCTGATGGGAGGCACCGTGTGTGGCGCAGACCTCACGAAACGATGGATCCCGCATGCCAACAGGTGGTGGTGCAGGGTGGTGGGGCGTCTGTGATGGTCTGGGGTGCATTTTCCTGGTTTGGAATGGGCCCTCTGGTTATCCTGGACCAAACATTGAATGGTCCACGGTATCGTCAACTCATCGGAGACCATCTGCACCCGTTTTTGACATTTCAACACCCTGACGACGTAGCAGTCTTTCAAGATGACAGTGCTCCACCACATCGCTCCAATGTCGTCCGCGAATGGTTCGAGGAGTATGCAGGAGAGGTCCAACGACTGAGCTGGCCAGCCCGGAGCCCTGACATGAATCCCATCGAGCATATCTGGGATGCTGTTGAAGTCAGGCTCCGGGCACTGGATCATCCGCCCACGAACGGGCAGCAACCATCTTCGGCTCTGCAGACTATCTCGTGTCAACTGCCTCCAGAAGTGTACCAGGGACTTGCAGACTCACTACCACGTCGTATTGCTGCATTCCACAGGGCCAGAGGTGGCCCGACCAGATATTAAGTAATTATCTCATGAGTTTTGCGAACTCAGTGTATATCAAACAAATCGTAATGATGAGATATAAGCGGATATAAATTACTATTTTTAATGATGAAAAATAGGAAAGAAAATTCCACAGCCTGGATTCGAACCAGGAACCTTTGGCTCGGACTGCCAATGCGCCAACCAATTGCGCCACTGCGGCCATGAAAGCGAACCGCTATTTACATGACCTTAGGGCTTGGTTGGAGCAGTTACCTAGTTCGCAGGCTGGGACTATCTTTCCTAAGGCGTAAATTCTTTAAAGAATAAATCATTAGATGGTCAGTGAGGGTTTTAATAGTACGCCTACCTCAGCTATTTCATCATTAATTTGAATAGCTGAGGTAGGCGTGCTATTAAAATCCTCACTGACCATCTAATGATTTATTACTATTTTTGCCAATTAATAAATATGGTTCCGGGAATGAACCATTTTTAAAATGGTTGAAATCGAAACAATGGCACGTGCTCTAATGGTACCTTTTTGACACCCTCAAATATTTTCAATGGTAAAATATGGCATGTAATATATCAAAAGCCTTGGAATGATGTGTCATGAATGAATATAATGTAAAACTAATGATAGTCGAAATTGGTGACAATGAACCGGTTTTAGTGGAACCATTATGGCTCATTGGAACTTTGAATATAACGGAAAATTAATGATAATCCAAATTTGTTCAAAGTTCGTGGTTAATGGATCATTATGGTCCATTAGAAACTTGCAATATTAACATAGGGCGGTGTAAAATATGGTTCCGCGAATAGTTTAGTTTAACCTTTCGGTACTTGGTTATGTCATTCCTTAATGGTTTATTCTCTTTTTTTCTTCTTCTCGAGCTGCCTTTAATCGGTGTATAAAAGTTCAGTGTTGACACAATTTCTGTTTTAATTATCCAACTTCAGAATATCGGCGCTCCATAACATTTCTGTAGAATCATCTTGAAAGTTTCTGCCTTCGTACTTGACGGATGCCATCAAGTCATACTCCATGCAATATTTGCTTCATCCCGAACAGGACTCCCCAAAAATTTCAGAAATTTTTCTCTATATAGGCTTGATAGCGAAATTGTTGTTTATATACCATAGGATTTCTTTTTTACAAGTTTGCCTTTTTATAAAAAAAAATTCTCGTTGGACACAAGCCCTTCCATGCCAAGGTCCGTGTGTGCTGTGTTTTTCAAAATTATCTGATGGAATTCTAAGATTCTCTCGTTTGGCGGCCTGCACTGCTTCCATTTCAACTTTCATTTAGGTTATTTTTCAGCTTGAAGTGGATATTATGAATAGCTTTGAATTGTTACTGGTGTAAGTCGCCTCCGTCCACTTGAGCTCAAGAGAGGCGAATGGCAGGCGATGAGCCAGTTTTGACATCGCCATACGGAACGTGAGAGAATCTCGAAAACGCTTAACTGGAACATGCTCACTCTTGTGCTCGTTCGCTCAGCGCTAGCGCAGGCATAAATTTGCGGCGGACCATAATCTAAACGTCTTTGATTTTCTCTCTCCGTACAGTTCTTACAAGGACGAGAAGGTTAACATTACCTTATATCGGGATTTTACTGCAAATTATCTTTTATTGTAAAATTCTCTCACTTAAATTTTATCAGTTATCGCTGCTATCTTTGCAGTTTATCTGATAAAGAAGGGTTATAAGCGCGTCGCTAGGAAAAATTAATCGTACACTTTAATGAGAGTCAAATTAAATGAAACTAGTTCTACTTTTTTAATGAGGATAACTCGTCCAAAGTATTCGTAAAGTGTTTGAGAACCTTCTGTTCTTAAGTCAGATTTTTTCCATTATACGCGGAAATAATACAATTATTTTAGTTGTACATATTGAACTGCACTGAATATGTTTTGTTATGTCTACATTTGAACAGATAAACTAAAAAAAGGTTGTAGACGATTATAAATATCATTTGAAAGTCGTTTTAATTTATCCGTAGTTTTTCGATTTATATTTGAGCAAAGAAACCCTGTGAAAATCGAGAAAGTGCTCACATTGTCTTAACGATTTAATTTTAGAGTTTTAATATATTTTCTTAATGTGTCTTCGCTTTTGTTTTTCCCCCACTTAACTGTTAGCTTATAAATGTTCATTTAAATATTTTAATATGTAAAAGGGTCGCACTAATGAAAACGAAAATTTGTGTGGGGAAAAAAAGACGACGTGTAGGATCGTAAGTTTTTGTTTTCAACAATTGCGAAACCCCACGTTTTGCGAAATTGAACAAGAGGTTGCAAGTGTTGCATCACGTGAGAAAGAACGATAGCTCGCGCTTCGAAGCTCTGTGAGTGATCGCTTCGTCCAAACAACAAAATGGAGTTAAGAAATAAGTACAGAGAGCGGTAATTCGTTTTTTGACATGTGAAGGAATTTCAGTTTCTGAAATTCATCGTCGTATGCAGAACGTCTATGGAAATGACTGCCTAACCTTCACTCGGGTTTGGGCATGGAGCAAGAGGTGTTCGGAGGGACGGTCATCATTGCAAGATGATCAAAGACCTGGACAAGCAAACGGCGTCATCACGGATGATTCCAAAGTCAAACTTGACGCTATCTTAAAGGAAATAGAAGAGTGACAATCGATGTCGTGGTTGCTAAAACTGGCCTTAGTCGTAGAACTGTTCACTCTATTATCAGCCCGAGAGCAAACGTCAAAGTCGTCAATGGAAGCATTATGGGTCACCATACCGAAAAAATCAAAAACAATCGCAAACAGCACGGAGAAGATGTTGACTGTGTTGTTTGATCGCAAAGGCCGATTTTACTGTACTTTCTTGAAAAAGGCACCACAGTTAACGCAGCACGATATGGGGAAACACTGAAGGCACTGCGCGCGGCCATCAAATGCAAGCGTCCTGGACTTCTTACGGAAGGAGTGCTTCTTCTCCACGACAACGCGCGTCGTCACACCTCGAAAGCAACGGTAGACCTCATCAAAAAGTTCAACTGGGAAGCAATGCAGCATCCACCTTACAGCCCTGACTTATCCCCATGTGACTTTCGCCTGTTTGGGGATCTCAAGAAACATTTGAAAGGCCACAGGTTTCAGTCGGCCGATGAAGTGAAGGAAGAGGTTTTGAAATGGTTCCATACGCAACCGAAAGACTTCTTCTATAAAGGAATTACACGCCTTGTTACACTGTGGGATAAATGCCTTAACGCATTTGGAGAGTATTTTTAAAATCCATGTACACACTTTGGATAAAATAAATAATTTTCGTTTTCATTTGTACGACCCTTATATATTATTTGTTCGGTCTGATGTGTGCTTGTTAATTTGTTCATATTTTTGAGTTTCATAATACGCCGTCTTTTCTGTAAAATTGCTAATCTTAGGTTTAAAAAGAGTTAACTATATCCCTGATACATATATACGTATATTCTCATACGGGATCAGTTTACTGAAAAATCAAATTAAAAGTGCTCATCATTGTTGCATTTTTCCCCGAAAGAGAAAACGGTAAAAGCCCTGTAAGAGAAGTTAAGACAACATTTTACCTGTTTAAGTTTCTCAGAATTATTCAACCAAAACATTAGAAAGTTTTAACGGTTTTTTTTTATAATTTTCTACGCGTTTGCTATGCGCTACATTTCGTGTATTTCGTGAAATCAAAATTCTTGGAATGGTTACACAGAAATTAATTCAGCTAACCACAATTGAACTTGTTGCTGGGTGGTTAGATACCAAGAGAATTTTATTTGTTCTTACCAAAACATCATGTTAAAAATTCTACCAATAATAAAGTCAAAGTTATTAATTCTAAAAATAGATTTTTATTTCTGATACAATAACATGTTTTGTGATCTACTTCTGTTCCGCATAAAGGGAGCGAGAGATGATTGAGATGATTCTCTTTTTTTTCGGGTTCGTACTTGAATTCCTTTCCATGGAAACCGTTCAACGTGATGACTAGGGAAGGGCCCAAATTCACTCTTATTTGAGCTAAGCCGTATGTTAAATTATTTAATTGTAGCTTTCAGCTTTAATAAACCTAATATTTAATTAATGTTTGCATTCCTTAATTTAGAATTTTTAAATATACAAAACCATCAATTGTGTTGTGGATGGTGAAGGGGTTGATATTTTTGACAATAATTAATTTCTGGCTTCACCTTCATTTGAAACCACTTACAATTTCAGACATACAAAAATTGATACATGCAGCTCTTTAACCACAGTACTTTAACAAGAAATATTGACTGAAAGATTAAAGCTTTGCTTTCGAAATACCTAGGGCGTTTTTTCTTTTTATTATTTTTATTTATTTTATATTTTGTTATTTTTAGCTATATTTTTTCAATTTTTATTTCATTTTGCTCTCTGTTGTTAAATCAGTTTATTTTTGTTCTTTTTTTTTTATAAAAAGTCCTCATTTGTAAATTTGATTTAGTTTATTTTATACATGTTTTTTTTAATCATAAAAATAAATCTCTGATAATGTGCAAGGTTGCTATCTTAAGGTCATCTCATCGTGTGCTGTATCTTAAAGCAGGTGGGGTTTATGGAATTGTAGATAAATGTTTGCACGTTTTACAATTAAATAAATGTTTATTGTACCTCCCTTTATGATTAAAAAAAAGTACCGCACTTATATAATTCGGTTAGGGTAAACGGTTTTCTTTTGACCCTAGCTTATTATCAAGGTTTTTAAGAAAATTATTTATACATTCTTGATAAAAAAATAAAGGGGGATTCAAAGAACTCACTAGTTGCGTGATTTTATTGTAGGGAACATATGGAACATTAATCATTATACATGTGCGCATCTGTGTCTGATGGTCAGAAGTTTTTCTTCGCACAGTCCTGGGCATCTGGACTACTAAGAGCAATGTACACTCATATGCCAAAAGTCATGGGATAGCAGTGGACTATTTTTCAAGTGGCAGTAGCATCATGTGCAAACAGTATAAATATGCAAATCAGTGTCAGTAGGTTTACTTAGACTGTCGTGAGTAAGACGTGAGGTGTTCAGTGTGACAATGGCTACACGACGAGAGCTATCCGAGTTCGAACGTGGCTTGGTATGTGGAGCACAACGCATGGGTCATTAAGTATCTGAGATGCTCAAGAATTCAACATCCCACGGTCCACAGTTTTAAGAGTCTATCGAGAGTATCAACTTGACGGCATTACCTCCCACCATGGACAACGCAGTGGTCGACCACATCTTCTCAAAGAACCAACGGCGTCTGAGTAGGATGGTCACCGCTAACAGGCAACTGACACTACGCCAGATGACATCAGATTTTAACCAGGGTGATACTAGAGCTGTATCGATGCGAACTGTGGTCTCCATGGGATATGGAAGCAGAAGACCCACGAGGGTGCCCTTGCTAAAAACAAGGCATCGTCAACAACAACACATCGACTGGACATTTGACAACTGGAAACGTGTAACCTGGTCTGATGAGTCTCGATTCCAGCTGATACGAGTTGATGGTAGGGCTGATGTGTGGCGCAGACCCCATGAAGGCCATGGACCCAAGTAGTCAATCATGTACGGTGCAAGCCGGTGGTGGCTCCGTAATGGGCAATTGTGGGAAGCTTTTCAGTCGGAATGGATGGCAAGTGTTTTCAGATGTCTTCCACCGACTTGTGGAATCAATGCCACGTCGACTGTGGCACTTCGCCGGGTTAGAAAAGGTCCCTCACGTTATTAGGTGCTATCCAATAACTTTTGGCATGTGAGAGTAGTACAACATGGTGATATTTGGAGAGAGAAGCATTCTGTAGCATGGCCTCTCAGGTCTCCGAGTTTCACAACCTGTTATTTCTTCTTGTATAGGCTCTGTCAAAGACCTAGTTTATTTGCCGCCATTACAGCCACTATACACGAGAGGGTGGACCCAAAAATCGGATTTTCTTTTAAAATTAAGATTTATTTACATTTCATACCAAAACAGTTAATCTCCTTCAAAATATTCTCCATTTGTTCAATCGATTTTTCACTGCGTGAAGCATCTCTGGAACTGCTGAAGCGGAAGGCCGTGAGTGCGTCCTGCGAAGCTGTTTTCATCTTTGACACGGTGTCAAATTTTTCCTTTCAATGATTTTCATAATCATACTAGTTGTTCTAGCCCTTGGAGCTCTATACCTAAGAGGATATCTAAATATTTTAAACTTAAGAGATTTAAACACGCTCACCTTTCTAAAACCACCTCGCTCGGAACTACCTTAACAGTTCTTCGGTATTTGATAAGCACTTGAACGTAATAAGCCTTTTAGCAATTTTACAGCTGTAAATCTAATGTAAGATTTGCCGAAATAATAATAATAATAATAATAATAATAATAATAATAATAATAATAATAATAATGGGTTGCCCGAAAACTCATTATGCATGTTTGTAACAGGCATTGATCGAGTCAAACCCACTTTACATCACACGAGAGATTGCGAAAACTTTCATCATTCATTCATCATTCAAGCGTTCACGACCACCTTAAGGAGCTGGGATACATAAGCAGGTTCGATATTTAGGTTCCTCATGAACTCAAAGAAGATCATCTGATGAACACGGCGAGTGGATGGGTTTGGATTGGTAAGATTTTGGCGTTGCTTCATAAAAATATGTTAATAAAATATTTTGTTAACATTTTGTAAGTCGCAATTATTTTTCAAATAATCAACTAATTTGCAATTGAATTAATTTACTGCCACATAATCATGTTGTAAGTATTCCGATACTAATAAGAAATTTTTATTTTTTATTGTTTATTATTTTTGTTGTAATAAATTTCATAATAATGAAGAGTTACTTACTTTCTTACTCTGTGCCAGTGGTACAATTGCATAGCTTGACAAAAAATGATGGCATTCACATAAATACAAAGATCACCAAAATTTAGTTTCAAATTCTAAATCCTTAATAAATACAGATTCAAAGTTTAAAAATTGTTGAAATCGATTGAGAACATTAAAACATATTAATTTCTTTATTAAAATTTTATATTTTTTTACACAAATTTTTTCCCCCATTCTTTTATGTTTTGTTATGAAATATAGGGTGTATCTAAACCCCTGTCACAAACTTCTGGTGGTGATTCCCCACAGCGAGATGAAAACAAAAGTTCATATAAACATGGTTCCGTTTATGAGATTTCCGCAGTTAAAAGTGAAGTTTCAGCAGCTGGTTTCGTACTCTGTGGATGGCAGATGTAGCTTCTTCGCATGAGACTTTTTACTTGTTATCTTTAAAATTTTAAACAGATTTGAAAAAATTACCTTGAGATATGACTGTACCAAAAGATGTTTATAACTGTTTAACAAAATGGAAATTTTCCAAAAATGTTGGAGAAATTTTAATACTCCATTAAATACTACCAAATTACATTGCTTTGCAATGAAATTGACATATCAACAATGAGTTATCCGACCTTATTCATATATAGTGGGGGGGGGGGGGGGTTGGTTACCCCCCACCAAGTAAACGATTAAATGCATGTTCACTGGACATGATCATTTGGGTTGATACAGGGTGTCCGGGTGCCTGTATAGGATCATCAGTTGACACCTGTGCAAGACGTTCCATGCAGTAGGGAGGACGCAACTGCCTCATGAGTGTACAGTACTGTATTCCGCACAACGGTCTCAATGCCGCGACGACGACAACTCCAACCGTTCACGCAATTAGCGGACTTTGAACGAGGTCGGATTATTGGCCTCTCCGAGGTTGGATGGTCAACCAGACGGATTGCTGTCCATGTGTCGCCGGACCTATCTCGAACCCAACTGTTCATGCTGTCGGAGTAACCTAGATATTTCACAAAAGCTTCGCGAACCTCTAGTCTCGTGCAGTATCCAATAATCCTCTAGATATTAAATACTTCAGGTTTTTTCACACATAATTCTTGTTCGTAGAATATGCCTGTGGCCTGTGCCACACGCCATTATAGTATTTAATTTTATAACGAATAGATTTTCGTACAATGGATTTTGAAACCTGGAACATCTCCTTCGTCCAGTTTGGTAAATACCCCTTGTCGAAACAGTTTTTTCCCATGAAATACGTACGTGATCACCAATTTGTACCTTGGGATCTTCTGCGGAGCTGCACTGTTTCTACCACAGAGCTGATGCATTTCGATCGTCGGCATCGGCTGTAGCAACACCTAGCAACCTGCGGATGCGTGCGTTGTAGCTGTGAACGAGCTTCGGTAAGATTTCTATGTATCTACTTTTGTTGGAAAAGGTGAAACATTTGAACATCTGCGTTTTTGATGTTTGGTTAAATCTTAAAGTGGGAAGTCCTATGTCATCCAGCCTACAGTCCAGATCTGGCGCCCTGGAGCTTTCACCTGTTCGGACCTCTAACACAACATCTCGCTGACACTTGCTTCTACCTCAAAAAATGCAGAAATAATGAAGGATACAGATGGATGGATGGGCAGACGGACATTGCAAAACCAATAAATAGCTCCATTCTT
>JAHWFO010028926.1:2194779-2256275 GCA_023313115.1 Rhysida immarginata | reverse complement strand
GAAAGCAGGAATCTGTAACATACTAAATAAAAACAGAAAAATTGCAATATCAGCAACATTGGACGAACCTGGACCCTAATGATCCATTCCAAGCAGAACATCGGAGATTGTAGCCAAAGTCAAATGTCTCATCTCTGCCGAAAATCCCAAAACTCAAAGGGCTGTCGCAAATAAGGTAGGGGTATCACAGTCAACATAATCCACAAAAATCTCCGACTGGTTAAGCGTCCGAAACCTGGTATGGGTACATCAGGATAAAGCTGCGAGTCGTATGTCCGAGTCAACGGTCGCCCATTTGCGAACACTGAACAGGAGACGGGCATACATTCAATTCCGTTTGAAGACATATCTGTGAAATTGCGACATCCCCGCCCCTTCATTAACATGTGCAATCTTAGCCAAGGGGACTAATGCTGTGGGTCGGTGGAAATGTGGAAAGTTCGGAACTGATAACTGAGGGGTAGAATCATTGACTCAAAAGCCTTATCTTAAAAATAATCAAACTCTTTATTACATAACTAATACAAGGGATATTTATACCAAAAACAATAACCTAATCACGTTACTTATCGCTAACTTTAATCGAGAGGGGCCCCTCAGTCATGCACGTTGAACCAGCAGCGATTAATTGCATTTCAATGGACACATGCTGTCCTCACAATTTAATAATTAAAAATACGAAATAATTCGTAGGTGGCTGGAGCAAGGAGGTTTCGAACCACGGCTCTTGAACACTGAGCTTCTGTGTAAACCAAACACAGGGTACACTTTGAGGAACGACGGGCAGAGCTAAGGCAACGACAGCCTACGCGCGCTGCACGAAGACACGCCAACTAACAGCCTTTACTTGACGTTGGTGAACGTCACTTGATTCTTTTCACCTGTACTCACAGTTGCAACAGGTCGGGTAGAACCACCGAAACCCCCACTCACGTGACTTCGTGCAGTTCACCTGCGCTCTAAATATATATATATATATATATGTCAGATGCCTCTCTCGCGGTGCCACTGCACCTGATAAAGCCGCAGTACCACACCGTGGGCACCAGATAAAACATCACCGTACATGGCGGCAAGGTTTCTCATAGACTTATGACGCTTGCAAATCGTTTAGTTGAACGTACTTAACCCTCTGTATTTAATCGGAAGGATTCTACGAAAATGCCTGAAAAAGTTGATACAACCAACCTATTGATTATGCTATTGAAAATAGAATTTGAAAAGAAATTATGAACTTTATATTCAACAGAATTGAAGGGTTTAATTTACATTATAAAAAATTTGATAAAGTGATGGATAAACGGGCTGATGCTCCTAATAACAAGGAACGACGTGATGTTGATTCATGTTTATGCAGACGAACTTGGAATCCTTGTACAGAGGGTTGATTCAGATAAAATGAGACGATGGTGTAATACCATGGCGCCACCATCGGTTGTGTTCGATGTGAGAGCCACGTTGTTGCACTATCGCCCGGCACCGTAATTTCCACTGAACTAGGCTGAGTTTGAGGGACTCCATGGGATTGTTCCACACCTGCTGACACACTTTCCATAGCCCATCATCGGTTCTTGGTCGGCGACTTCCGAGCCGTCGTTTCAGGAAACCAAAACCACAGAAATCCATCGGTGATGCGTCAGAAGATTTTACAGGCACATGAGAGAAGGGAATAACTCGTATGCCCGTCTCCTGTTCCATCTTCCTGTAGTAAGCCACAGATGACTTGGCAGTATTCAGTTGTGTTCAATCACTCAGTTATGTGACCGCGCGCTTTATGACGTCGCTCCAGCCCAAGATTGTCATGAATTATTCTGGAGACTGTTGCCTGTGAAATACCTTTCCTTTGGGCTAGATTTCTCTGTGTGCGGGGATTTTCTTTCAGCACTTCAGACCGGATTTCTCGCACCACCTGAGTTGGGCGTGTTGGCTGGGGCTTGTTTCTAGTCGGCTTCTCTGCTCGTCCACGTTCATTAGATGGTCGCAATTTGTTCTTTTTGATTATTCGACCCACAGTAGCTTTGGAGACCACAATACCATTTCGTTTGCATAATTCCACAATGCACGAAAGACTGAAGTTAGCGTCGGAAAGGCCAAATATATACCCTTCCCAAAAAGCTGTGATTTTGGAAGCCATGTTTCAGCACGAAATGTCCCAAATAACAGCAACAAGTGTATACAAAGCTAATCCCCATGAATAGTGGACGAGTCATGCAAATCACATTCCGTCAAGGTCATACGAGGCGTTTAAAGTCGTCTCATTTTATCTGAATCAACCCTCCGTACTGCCATTGAAACCTCATATGCCACCATCTGTTGTGTTATATGTGTTGGCCTTGCATCTGGGCTGTGGTAGGACATAGGAGTTTCCATTGCAACACTGCGCGCTGAGGGGCACAGAGTCGAATTGTGTCCCATGCTTCACATGAAAACGAGATCATCGATTTCCCAAGGCAGTTTGTTATCCACCTTTTTAAACTCGGTTTTGTGGAGGTCGCCATCTTAGATTTCAGTTCGCCACTACTACCGTGTAAACAGGCCGAATAGCAGCAATCATACCGGATGTTTCAAAAATGACCGTTATGCTGGTACATTTGAAAAATCAATAAAAACTAAACAGGCAGCGATAGAAATACACCGTTTGTTGCAATATGCTTGGGACAACAGTAAATTTTCAGGCAGACAAACTTTCGAAATTAGTTCACGGTGTATTTCTATCGCTGCCCGTTTAGATTTTTCAAATATACCGGTCATTTTTGAAATACCCGGTACAAACAAGCAGCACGATGATTTGTGTGCGCTGCAACTTTAAAAATGTTTATTTCGGATGGACGTTGGCACATAGGCGAGAAACGTCAGAAAACTGACACCCTTCAACCATTTGTAGACGACAACAAGCTGGCGGAAGCAGCGCTATGGTGTGGAAAATGTTTTCGTAACACTCTCTGGCTGTACTCATCATTGTAGATGGCAATATGAATCGATTTAAGTACGTGCTGATCCTTGCTGACTAAGTATACTCATTCATGGACATTCTTTTTCCTAGGTATGATGGCATCTTCCAGCTCGACAACGCGACATCTCATACATTTGGAATTGTATGTGAGTGGTTAGAAGAGCACGAGGAAGACTTTGCTGTACTTCCCTGGCCCCCAAATTCTCCGGACTTAAACCTAATCGAGCATCTATGGGACCAATTCGATCGGGTTATTCGCTCCTGTATACTCCATCTCGCATCCTCCAAAAGCCGTCAACTGAACTGCAGTCAGCATGGCTCAATATCTCTGTGAACACTTTCCAGCACTCAGTGAATCTCTCCCAGCCCGTCTAGCCGCTGTCCGAACTGCACATACATGGTGATTATTCCGGATATTTACTGGTGGTCACATTAATTTGACTCGACTGTTTATAACCATAATCTATTTGGTTACGAATTTTATACAAATATATCACTTATCAAGAAATTCTCAAAAAATGAAAGATTTGATCATTATACGAGGACGACCTACTCTTATTCAACCTTATAAATAATGCGTAAATAAAAACAGTAAAGAAAATTACCTGATTCAATGTCGTATAGATATTCATCCAAATGATTTAATACTTCTATTGTTGGAAATGGGTTCACCTGCATCGAGTTGACAATTAATTTTTCTAAAGTTGTTTTCTTAGTTTCCTTAGTTGAACCCATTTTTTTCAGAAAGGGCATTATCATCCGTTCATCCTCAAAATGAAAATTTATTTTTTTCAATGAACGATGCAAGTTAATCATTTGGAATAAATGTGTTTCATTTAACGTACAATCTGATTCATGAGTACTGAGTAATTTCAGATTGAATTTCTTCAGCTCTTGGAAAGTGGATATTTTTGAGAGAAAACTGATGTCGACTCCATGAACTATCAATTCAAGATGACCGATGGTTTTGAATCCTTCCCAGTCTTTCAAGTAATTTTGACTTAATATTTCGGGATTATAACAACTTAGTTTCTTTACATTTGTGCACTTCATCAAAAATTTTGGAAGAACAGATTCATCGTCAGCAGAAAACTCAGTGCATATAACATGCTCCACTCTCAAGGATCCTAACACGTTTATATTCTTTTTAATTTTGCTTAAAGATCCTCGTAATTCAAACTGCTTCCACTGCTTATTTTGGTTAACTATCTTTATAAGAGCTGACATGGGATCAATAAGTTCATCTATGTCAAAGACAAAAGCTTGAAGTTGACTGTCGATGATACACGTATAGAATGAATATAAAGGTTCGTGAAGTTTATAATAATCTTGAAATAACAGACTAATCCCAAATGTAATTGTTCCCTGTTTAATAAGGTTTTCAATATCTTTGCAAATAGAGTAGAAATAATCAGACTTAATGTCAATCAATGACAAATGGTGAATAATAACGTCTTTTAAATGCCCTTCAGTAATTTCTCTGAAAAATTTATGGAAGACGTCTATTTTGACATTACAGCTGTTAAAAGATAGTTCCAATGAAACCATTTCTGATTTGAATTTCGATAGTAATTTCTCTAATTTATCGGAACTTCGAACGACAATCAAGTCATTGTTCACAATTAAAAGCTTTTGACACTTGATGATACTCATTTTGTCCAAATTTGTTGTTTGGTATTTGTCATCAACAACTAACATCACTTTATGAATTGAATAACGTTCTGGAAGCCAGTTTAAAAAATGAAGTGTCTCTAAATATTGTAATTTTAATTTAATTGCTTTTAATCGATTATGTCTTACTATGATCGGCTTAATCCATTTGTTCATAAACTCAACCGAGGGAAAATCATATTCATTTAAGTATGTAATGTACTGTGGAAAAAAATCTTTTAGACTTTCCAAAATAACAGACTCTGGTTCAATTTCGTTTAAAATTTGTTCCAAATTATAACTTGTTTTGTAATTTTCCATATCAAATATGCCTATGAGTTCTTTCCAAGGAAGAAGTGATTTGAAAAGCTTATAAGATTCTGATTTTAATAATCCCCCTAAAAAGGTGTAGATTAGATGACTATCAGTCGGTCTTATTTTCTTCTCAAACAAACCTTTTACTGCTTTTTCTAAATTACTTTCATCCAAAGAAGAGAGGAAAAAAGCGGCCAAAAATTCCAAGAAGCTTCTGTGTATAGGTTGATATTGAGGTTTCTCTTCTCGATTAAAGAATTCAACATCTTTACTAAGAAATCCCAATTTTGCAATATTTTCTCCTTTGATATGGATATCTTCTTCGCTAAATATCAAAATATTTTTCTTTGCTTTATCTAAACACAAAGAACCAAATTCTATTAGAATTTTTCGATAACGCAGACTGTGTTCATTAGAAGGATCAAAAATATCGAATTTTTTCTCTTTATCAAATAGAATATCTTTCCTAACTAAACTTCTTTGAAGAATAAAATTGAAAATTTCAATATACAATTCCGTTTTGGTACTGACTTTTATAGATTCTTTAAAAGTTCTGGATTCTTTATCAAAGATAAGAGCACCTAATAATAAAAGAAACAATGGGCATTCGTAGAAATCGTTAATCTTTACAATGGATTCGCTGATTTTCATTTCTAGTTCCGTTTCTTGAATGTTCAAATATTTTCGGAGGAATTCTTTTCTTTCTCCAAGCGATACTCCTTTAATCTGAACCCTTTTATTCCAAATTGTTAGCTCTTCGAACCCTACACACTCCATTTTGGACCAAGGGCGATAATCGGCATCTCCTTGATCCAGTAAATGGTAAATTCCAGTTCTTGTGGTGACGACGACCATAATGTTGGGGAAAATGTCACCTTTCAGAAGAGGCAAAAGTTCCTTCTTTTTCTCCTTCTCTGCTTCATCCCATCCATCAAGAAGCACTAAAACTTTATCTTCTAAACCGTTTATGATTTCATTCGTTTCTTCTTCAGTTTTAGTGATTCCCCAACACTGTTCGTGTAAATTATATAACAACGTATTCTTAAATCTCCGTAATGGAATCACAAAAGCCAATTCAAAAGATTTGATGTACTCTTCATTACCGGCAGACCAATCGGAAACTAATTTCAAGAGAAGAGTTGTTTTCCCATATCCTGGATGGCCTTCAACGAGTATTCTCCTAGGGGGACTTTCAATTTCAAGAAAAAGTTCACTGATTGATATTTCTTCTGGCTTTTCCCTCCCTTCTTCGTCTTTTTTCTTTATTGTAAGTTTCACAAATAGTTCCTTCAAGTCCAGCTTCTTCTTATTCAGCCATAAAGAGCGAGGTAACTGCAAGCTTGAGAATTCCTTTTGCTGTTTAATTTTAATAAGCTCTTGAGGGCCTAAAAATAAAATAATATTTTTGTAGCATTTCTAATCTTAAATAGACAACTTAAAAATAAATGTAAACTAAATTTAATTTGAAACTAGTGTTAACGCCCGTTTTAAAAAGGGTAAAATAAAGCGTTGTGGTTAATTTTTTACTCATAATACAACAAATAAATACATAAACTAATTTCCTTTGTAAAAACTGAAGAACTTGTTATACAAACATTTCCAATAAAATTCTATTCTGGGAGTTACCACTGTTTCTTAGTCTTAAAAACTGGCCGTACAGTATCGTCACAAATCAGTTTCATGGTTTGTTTTAGGGGCGTCAACAACTAGATAATACAACTATAATCTTTGCAAATTAAGTAAAACACAGGTTTTGAAACATTATTTTAGATTACACAATGAGAGCAAGTCACTACAATATTATGATATAGGCTGCGAAAACAATATTCTAGGAGAGTAAATCCCCGGTTCGCTAGGTTAGTTAATATAGAGAAACCATGTTCTTTTTCTGGTAATTTTTAGAATAACTAATTTAAGGCACTTGGCAAATTTGACTAACTACAAAAGGTATAAGTATTAAAATGCAGAATATAAATGCATTATCAATACAGTTAAGTGTCAAAAGTCACGTGATGCCTATTCAATATCGTGTAGAACTTTTTTGTGCCCTGCGAAGTGCAGCAATTCGACGAGACATGGACATTACCAGCCATGCAGTCTCAATAACCAACCGCCTACAATTGTGTGAATGTTGCAGATGCAGGCTCTTGTGCACGAATGGATCGTTCGATAATGTCCCAAATATGTTCGATGTGGTTCATGTCTGGCGATCTAGGTGGCCAATACACTTGTTGGAATTGTTCAGAATGCTCCTTAAACCAATCGCGAGAGTAATGTTGGCCCGATGGGAAGAAGGAGTATTGTTCTCCTAGAACATCTCATCCTTGTTAAGGTGAATAAAGGCCATAAAGGGATGGAAATGTTGACCAAGCAGCTGGACATAACGATTCCCAGTCAATGACAGATCAGTCTGATCAGAGGAGCCAAACCATGCCTTGTAAACATGCCCCTCACCATGATGGAGCCACCACCAATTTGCTCAGGGCCTTCCTGACAATTTAGCCTCATGGATCTGCGCCACGCACGAACACTAAGAGTCAGCTTGCACCGATCTGAATCATGACTAATCAGACCAAGCTATGTGTTTCCAGTCCTCTAATGTCCACTTAATACAGGGTGCGTTCACAAAGTTTCAAGACTGGTACCAAAAGAAATGTATTAAACATTTTTGTACAGCGAACTAAAAGTCTTCGAAATATGACCCTTGGGCATCAACACAACGCTGCCAACGTTTTTTTTCCATTGTTCATAGGCTCCCTGGAACTCTTCGCAAGGAAGGCTGTCAAGAGACCTCGTCGAAGCTGCCTGGACCGTTGGAATCCTGTCGAATCGCTTCTCTTAATTTGGGGGAAAAGAAAGAAGTCGCTGGGAGCTAGGTCGGGGCTGTAGGGTGGCTGGGGCCGTGTTGCCACGTTGAACTTGACCAAAACTTCGCCGGCGGCGAACGCGTGTGAGAGGGCGCATTGTCGTGGCGAAGAACCCAACTGGGTCATTCCACGTCAATTCAGGCAGAAATTTTGCAGTTTTGGCACTGACCTCTCGGATTTTAATGAAATTTGGTATATACAATTGACCTAGGGAGTTGGTAATGAATGTCAAATATTATTAATTTCTTTTCATTTTTATGGAAGTTACGGACATTTAAAATTTGAGAAATTTGAGTGGGGGCTTTATCTATGAAGTACTGCAACTTCGGTTGTATTTTACTTAGAAAGATGCGATTGGTGACATATAAAAGCTCTTTAACTGTAGATTCTATATGAAATTTTTAAAATTATATTACGCATGCGCAAATATTTGAATTTAATAAAAATATTTTATTTATGCAAATTTCTCAAAATGTGGGTATTTTTTTTTCGTTAAAAAATTATTAATATTTTACACATACTTTCATAAAAACAATACAAAAAATTCAAAACTGTGTTTTGCCCCGTTTTGAAGATATTAATTTTTAAAGCTCGAGTTCCAAGCCACAATACATCCATTTGTATGTTACAATTCTTCAGATGGACAAGGCATCCTAAGAAATATAAATTTTGTGGTAATATCCAATTGTCTTAAGCATTTTACAGCTGTTTTTACTCTTTTCAATTAAGTTTTTAAAAGAAAATTCAATAAATGTAGAGAAGATACGAAGGTTGGTCGAAAAGTAATGCCTCCATGGCTGTAACTTTTTTATTTGTTAACCGATTTTCAAAATTCTTTTGTATCTGATACTTACATTTGTCCTCTATGTAATGCACTATTCACTTTTCGACATTATCCCCATCCCTTTCCATGCACTGCACCAACGTGTGACCACTCGGGTGAACCCGTCGGAGAGGAAGTCCGGGGTTGTTGTCGACACCAGCATTGAATGGCAGCTTTGGACCATCTTCTGCAGCACGATAATGCTGGCCCGCAAACAGTCGCCATACACTAGAGGTGTTGCAGCGCCTACAGTTCAAAGATGAAAGATCTTGCACTTTGCGACTTTCACCACTTCCCAAATAAGAAAAAGCACGTTAAGAGACATTCAATCCCTGATGACGAGATAAAAGAGCAGTTACACGTTGTGAAACACTCTGCTCAATATGGCTGATGAGATTTGCTGAACTTCAGTTGTGATTTCCTCCTTCAGCTCAGGCAAAATGTGCGGATTGTTTGCATACACTTTACCTTTCAACGCATCCCAAAGGAAGAAATCGAGAGGTGTGTGGTCCGGCGAGAGTGCAGACCAAATGCCACTCGAGATGATTCGATCAGCAAAGACGTCTTGCAGAAAGTGCATTGGTGTGTGTGCTGTACACGTTTCCATGCACTACTGTACACTAACTTTTGAATCGCCCTGTATAATGAAGCCTGTATTAATTTCGGCCGCGGGAATCCATAACTGACAGCAACATTACCGCTGTGGAAGTGCAGGTGCGGGAGAACCGGCGAATTACCGTGAGAGAAATTGCTGCAACGTTGGATATTTCATATGGGACGGCGTATGACATTGTTCACGAGCAGCTTGGCTTTCGCAAAGTGTCATGCAGAAGATGGGTGCTACGACAATTGACGGCCGAACATCAAGGTGCTCGTTTCGATGCTTGTTTGCTGCATCTCACCCGATGCCAGGAGGAGGGTCAGGATTTTTTTGGATCGAATCATCACAGGCGATGAATCATGGGTCCACCATTTCACGCCCGAAACGAAGATGCAATCGGCGGTTTGGAAACACACCTCATCTCCCACAACGAAAAAGTTCAAAACTGTACCATCAGCCAGCAAGGTCATGTTGACATGCTTTTGGGACTGCCTGGTCCGATACTGTTTGAGTTTCTTCTACCGCATACCACTGTCAATTCCGAACGCTACAGAGGCACATTGAGGAATCTTCGAGCGGCCATACGCAAGAAAAGACTTAACTTGGCATTGGAGGACATCGCACTGCACCACGACAACGTATTTCCCCACACAGTGAAACGGATCACTGGTCTGTTGCAGCGATGGAACTGGGAAACACTGCTTCATCCTCCATACAACACGGACCTCGCTCCCAGTGACTACCATATCTTCGGACCGTTGAAGACGTCACTGGCCGGTCAACATTTCCGTGACGACGACGAGGTGAAATCAGCAGTTCGCAACTGGTTCCACACTCAACCGGACGACTTTTATCGACAGGGCGTGGAAAAATTTGTCTACCGCTGGGATCGTTGCCTTAATCGGCTTGGAGATTTTGTGGAAAATAAAAGTTGAATTATTCTATCGCATGTACGTACATGTGTTTATTTTTTCCCGGTCACGATTTTACAGAAAAGAAAATACGCGACTTTACTTTTTGATCACCCCTCGTACAACATGACACACCTGTACAACATTTTGAGGACTACCGTGGGCGGCGATACAGGCAGCGATACGTCTAGGTGCAGAGTCAATGAACGTGCGGATTGTGTCCTGCGGGATGAACGTCCATTCCCTCTCAACCATTTGCCAAAGTTCGTCTTCTGAACACTCCGATGGCAGTGCATGCAAGCGATGTCCAATCGCGTTCCTTACGTGTTCGTTTGGTGTGAGATCAGGGGAGATTGTTGGCCAGGGAAGCACCTGGATACCTGCAGGGCATGTTGGCTGATGCGTGCCGTGTGCGGTCGAGGGTTATCTTGCTGGTAAATGGTATTGAGCACTCGCTGAAGGAAGGACCTCATATTGTCACCGGACGCAGCACCTCATCCAAGGATAGCATCAATACGAACCAGAGGTGACCTGCTATTGCAGGAGATTGCACCCCCAAACCATGATGCCGCGTTGTCGCTCGGTGTGCCGTTCCACGGTTGCGGCCGGATTGGACCTGTCACCACGTTGGTGATAAACTCTTACACGGCGACTGTCATTGCTGAAACAGAAGCGTGACTCGTCTGAGAACACTACCCTGGCCATTCCACTGTCCACGCGGCTCTTTCTCGATACCATTGCAAACGAAGGCATCTGTGAACTGGAGTCAATGGCAGTCTTTTTAATGGACAGTATGAGTGCAGGCCGCCGGCGACCAATCCACGAGTAATGGTCCTGGACGATATGAGAGCATCTAGGGTGTCCTGAACATGCTGCAAGAGGTCGACGGAAGTGGTCTGGGGGTTCGCCAAAGTTTGTCGACGGATGCATCTCAAACGTGCCACATTCCTTTTTTCCATCCATCTTCGCCACAGCCGATGCACTGTGGACGCGAGTAGGTTGCAGTCTGCTGCGATTCGACGAAACGACCAACCTGCCCTTCTGAGTCCGATCACCGTATCCCTCGTGAAATCATTTGTGTGCTGGAACTACCTTAGTTGACGACGTCCTGGCATTCTATCCAACTAAATATTTCTTCAGCAACCAGAAAAAAAATTGGAAGATGATTTCTGTACAAGACAGAGTAGAAGAAGTATTGCCAATTATGCAAATTCATTCCCTTATATCGCATTCCAAATGCGCGGGAAAGCTGCGCAATTCGCATCATTTACATATCTCTGTAAGCTGGGTCAACCCTGCAATTTGCATATTTCTCTCCCCATTCGTTCATGTAGTGTATTTTGATTCTTTGTTTGTTTATAAAATTATTTATTGTTGTTGGGATTGGTGTTTTTTGCTTTGTATTAGAAATTAATGGGATCTTACAATGTTGTTTGACAGGCAACAATCATTGTTGCCGCGTGTAGCCAACACCACCTCTACTCAAAGCCTGAACGCGAAAATTTCATACATTGTTACATCATCATACAAAGTCATAATTTAGGGCTTATCATTGGTAGAAATGCGATTAAAGATGACTACTTATGAAGTTTTAACAATGTATGACGTTTCCGCGCTCAGGCTTTCTCTTTAGGTGGTGTTGGTGTAGCTCGCCGCATTGTACCAACACCTCCTAGAAAGAAAGCCTTACAACAACTGAAAGGTCATTCGTTATTACATAGTCATATGTAATTATTATTGTAAAGGCAGAAATGGAAGTAACAAACTTTCTTTGGGGAGAGTGTTGGTGTGTATCTCTGTCTTGCACGTGAAGAGGAGAAAGAAAGAAAGGGATCAGGGAGCAAGAGTTGGATCTTAGTTACTGCCCAGATGTGACGGAACACATCGCGCATAGGAAGTCGTCAGCCAGTTTGAAGATGTCTTGAGAAGCCAGCCCTATTGTAAGCGCAATTCAATTGAAGCCATTAATCCGAAAGTAAAGCCTGTAGTAAAGTGGAATTCCGGAAATATCCAAACGGCATTCTATTATAGGGAAAATTCTATTGTCCTGGGAACGCTATTGGATTCGGTAGACTTGTTCGAATGCGGATGAAGAATTCTGCTGTTGACGGTTATGCTAATACAAGGACAAGTGTCAATTAATTGAAGGAACTCATTCTGATGTTGGATGACTGATTTACGCAGTAGCCGCTGCTCTAACGACTTAAGACTCTCACGCCCGCAGAGCCTGGCCAAGCCTCGATCCAGTGACGTAGGCGGCAAGCTACACCACGTTCTCCGTCTAGCCCATTGACTTCACAGTTGCATGTAGTAGTATAAATATTATTGAATACAGTCCTGAGTTGTAGGAAGTGATAAGGAAGAAGTGTGAAATTGTTTCAGGAATTGACTTTGTAAAAAAAATAAAGGCAACCTTTCTGTTTGAACTTTACTAATAAACATTGAGCTTAATTATTTTAATTTTTGCTTTAATCCTTAATCTTTCATGTATGGTTGTACACACCTCTATATTACGGTGTTGCAAATCCAGAAAATTCTTAAGAATTAAGAAACTCGATTAGAACTCATCTTCAAAGTTCTTGTACACTGATTTGTACAGTTTGCTCGAACTAGGAAGCTATTCCATAATTTGTTGGTTAATTATGTTGACACCGTCATTTCTAGGAGCAAGTATTGCCCTCTCGCATAACCACTGAAAGTATTGACGTTGTTTCCAATATCTGTAAATTGGTTCAATGTCTTGAAATACATGTATTCTGTCTTTAAGCTTTTATGTTGATATTTCCTTAACATCTTGCTCGATTTTCCCTTCGGCAATCTCCAAGAGTTTATCTGAAAAAATGTTTGCTTGTGGGTCATTTTGTAACAGTACTCGCACGCTTGTTTTGATCCTCAAAATTAACACAATACGCCAAAGTGTAGATTTCTATAGGCAAGCATTAATTTCATCTTAAATTATTGGTAATAAAAATTAAAAAGTTTACTATATTAAAATCTTTCCCGCACTATGCAAAGTTTCACGCCTCGATTTGGTGGTTGACGTTTAAATCCACAATATATGGATATAATCAATAAGATAACAATAATAATGAAAGAGAGAGGAGGGCACCTTGTTTTTATCTATCTTGGAAAGAGGAAGAAGCCACCTCATTTAATATACAGTTATTTTTCACTAGTTTTGCGGGGATGAGGCACGGAAATCCATTGCCAAGTAGTTAAAAAATTTTTCCTAAACTTTGCTACAACATCATGCAAATTTTCATGGTTTTGCGTTTGTAGATATTATCGCAAACATCTACACAGAGACACATTGACCTTTTTTTATTATTAATATAGAGGATACGTAGATATTTCAGTGAGATGGATTCGAACCTCTCAGATAGCTGCTCGACGTGTACCACTGTTAATAAAACATTTTTAACATCTCATAATCTCATGACAGCGAGATAATTGCCAAAGAATCCAATACTCAAATCTGCTGGTCTAGAATTCGAATCCTGCCGCTGGTATGGATATGTTTGTGTCATTATTCCGCTTTTGGAACCCTTGATAGGTCCTCGACCTTTAGTTTGTTTTAATATCTAATTAGTTATATAAAAAGTAAATAATAGTAAATATGGAAAAATGGATTACTTTGATAATTCCGTCCCCGAATTGGTTGTTCGCATTTGAAGATATCTTGAAAAGAGAAAAACGAAATTTTTATTAAGCCGGTTACAACATATAATAAAAAGAAATCATATCCAACATGTTCAAACAATATTTATTTCAAGACAGGTTTCGAGTAAAGGTTTTTCATTTAATACGAAGTTTTTCATGAATATCATAGTTTCCTGAAAGGGTAGAGAAACTGTCCCAAATTGTTCCTTATTCCCCTATGTTCCTTATTACTGTTCCTTATTCCCTTATGTTCATTATCTCTCTACCTCCGATATTATTCTGCTAGGACGGCATTCAATCAGCACATCGAAGAGATTAATATACTGTATGTGCTGAACTCGCGGATCGAAGAATAAATGGGAAGAGTAAATATTTCTATTTTGCTAATATACTGGAAATTTATGAAGCTTGGTTCCCCTTTTCAAGAGATCAAGCCAGAAATTCTGGAATAACTTAATTGGCTTTTCCAACCGCCGCTAGAGTCTTCTTCTGCCATGTTTACTTTTACCAGTAAAAATATGGTTTATAGACAAACATTCGTAATGGAATAATTTCTCAAGCATTACTGAGGAATCAGTAAAAATAAATTTTAATTCAAAAAAGTTTGACAATTCTAGATTACTAACCTCCCTATACTTTCAAATGTACAAGATGTTCACATATGATTGCAGCGATTTGACAAAATCACAATGGATTCCGCAAAATGGGCTGAAAAGTAAGAGTAAATCCTGTACAAAAATGGGAGTCCGTACTGTCAGTTTGCATCTCTGGCATGAGTCAAGTTTTCAAGGATGTCCAGATAGATGTACCCTGTCACAGTTTCTTCCACAACGGAAAATCGATCCATAAATTTTGAGTTTTCAATGGCGGGCAATTCAAACAAAGGTTAAAGTTTTCTTACATAACCAAACTTCATCACTATTCTGCTAATATATCGGCTACTTCACGAAATCACGGCAGTCGTTTGAAAACATCCTGCAATTTAAATATAGGGTTATTCAAAAAGATGGAGCAAAGTTCAGATGGATGACGGCGCTCTATCTTGTTTGTAGACAAATGGCGACGCTTCAGGAGAAATAGTTTTGTGTACTGAAGTTTGCTAAGTGTGAATTCATTGTTCTAGTACAACTTGAATTCCGCCGTCGGCTCGACAAACAACAGCCTCGTCATAAGCGAATTTGGTAGAAGATGATTGCATATACAAACAGAAAAACCTGTTTCTACAAGTTTTATGATTCGTGTTCCTCATTCAAGAACCAATTCCTTAGAATATAGGAGATCAGCAAACTGTGGATATAATACACTAATAAATAATAAAGCGAATGCACATTTCCACAAAACTTTTTATTGTAAGATAGTATGTACATTTCGGGGACGAAGTCCCCTTCTTTAGCTACAACGTAGTGTTAAACTAGCAATACATCGACAATCGACAATCGAACAGTGAAGTGTACATTTGTTAGGATGGGCAGAAAGCAGCGCTTTCACAAAGCTCATCCAACCAGAATAAATTCCAAATGAAATACACTGAGGTAGTCAAGAAGCCTAACCAACCCAAGCGGTCTTCCATATTATACAAAAAAGAAAATAAGATTGACGATTTTCAGAAACAAAATACAAACGAAATAAAAAATACAAGGAGAAAGAAGATTATCACATCTTCCAGTAGTCTGGGAAAGAGACGTTGCTAATCTCTTCAAAATTGATGTCAAGAACGTGCCTCGGTTTACGATACTTCGTATGCCAGTTCATATTCATTGAGTTCTTCAGTATCCCTTTCACAAGCTTATTGTCGTGAGTCTTCATCTTCTGTATCATAATCAAAAGGAGATCCTGTATAAACTTTCCGATATGGGCCATGTTTAAATCCAAATGGATGGATTGGTTTTTCACCGTCCTTCTGTCCAGCTGGGCAATGGTCCTCAGGGTAACATTCTGGAATGACTGTAGTTCACTCCATCTGCTTTTACAGATAGTCGCCCACGCAGGCATGCCATAGAGGAGTATGGTCCGGATAATCGATTTGTACAGAAGTAGCTTGTTGTCAATGCTGAGGGCGCTGTTGCGACCCATGAGAGCTATGATACTGTACTTAGCCCTCTTCGCTTTGTTCAGAGCATAGGACATATGCTGATTCCATGAGAGTCTTGAGTCAATGATAACTCCCAGATACTTGTAGTTGTCCACCCAGTCCAGTTTCTTATTGAACAGAACAAGAGAATCTGGGGGATGCTTGAGCTTCCTATTGAGGTACAAAGCCTTGCACTTTCCGACGTTAAGGTTCAACTTCCAGCAGTTAAACCATTCTTCGAACTGCTTCAAGGCGCTCTGCAGCCGAGTGATAACGTGAGCCGGCTGGTGTGCCCATGTCATAATGGCAGTGTCATCCGCATAAAAATACAGATTACAATTATCGGGTTTCGGGAAATCATGTACAAAGTAATTAAATAGCACAGGCCCGAGGACAGAACCCTGAGGGACACCGGCCTTTACAACACGGGGTGTGGAAAGATCTTCTCCAACTTTGGCTTGATAGGATCTGCCGTCAAGAAAGGATTTCACCATCAAAATCAAATCGGCAGGGAACCCGTCTCTGACCATTTTGTAGACAAGGCCCTCATGCCACACTTGGTCAAAAGCTTTACTGACATCGAGAAATACCACCCCACAGTACCTGGATAGCAATACATAATGCAAACAGGCAATTTATAGACAGATAAATAAACATAAAAATAATAAAATAAAATAACCAATCATCTTTGTAGGTACTTATACGTAAACGAACAATCACTGAAGTTCATAGGATCGTTGTCCGAGTTAAGAATCTGATTGGGTGTTCTATTGACGATTTCCGTATTTTTTTTTCATTTAGATTTGATAAGTCATCAACAATTTCGTTCTTATTTTCATTTAACAGGCTATCTTCATTGAACTAGAGGCAAAGCAAGCAGGCTTACAGCCTGTGAAATTTATGTTTTGAGAATTATAGGTATTCTTATTCTAGAAAGTTCAATAGTTTTGGATGACTTATCGTGTGTAGGATCTTGTAAGCGTTTTCATCCGCTTTATGACCGGTTTTAAGTGGTGGATTTTGGTAATCTTCTCAAATCCTTTTGTTACCTGTCTACGGTACGAGAGAACTAAAAAGTTATTTCCAGGTTTATTGCGGAGGGTCGTGATTTCCTTGATCCTAATTTTCTTCCTGACGTTATTAGTTAGCTTCTTTATGAAGGAGTCATCGTAAACATTCAGAATTCCATAGTCGTTGATTTTCCCTATTTCAGCCTTGTAATTTTCCATAGATAATGGGAACGTGTGGGCTCTGTGTAGCATATGGTTGAACGCTGCGGATTTATGGCTATAACAATGTTCGGAGTCTTTTTATGTATGTAGATTAGAGTAGGGGGCAGCCGTAGCCCAGTTGTCTCGCCTTGCTCAATGCAATGGTGGAGTTAAGCAACCTTGGGCGCGGCTAATCACAGGTTGGGTGACCACCTGGAAATTTCCATCTCCCCCCGTGCTTCGGAGGGCACGTAAAGCCGTCGGTCCCGGCTGCTGCGACCATCATACAGCAGTCGTTAAGATCATCATCACCCCCCAGAAATGGGGGTTGTGCGTAGGGCCGACCCCCCTGCCACATAAAAATGATACAAGGTCTAGAAACAAGCAGTCACCCGATGGTGACGCTTGGGGCTAAAGGGCTGTAAAGCCTATAAAAGGCCAATGATGATGATGATGAGATTAGAGTAAATGTTGGCTTTCGATAGATATTTACACATGGTCTATTATTTTCTCTATAAAGGTTCATATCCAGAAAGGCTAAAATGCCTTCTGCTTCAATTTCCATGGTGAATTTTATGCAATTATCCAAGCCGTTTAACTGTTGTAGGAAATCATCTAGGTTATCTTCTTTACAGTCAAACAGAACCAACACGTCATCCACATATCTACGCCACAACTTGTTAAAGAATTGACAGGTTGGTTCTCTAATTTCCGGATATATAGATTCCCCAAGAAAGGCTAAATTTCAGATTCGCTAAATATGAAACTTGTGTCATTCGACATAGAATCTCTTTTTCCGATCATAACGATAAATGCTAGAGTCAATCCTCTATGACAATGACCTCCCACTAGCAATGGTCAGGGAAATTATGATCTCCACCAATCTTGTGTGTAACAATAACATATTTAGATTCGGCTCCTTCTTCACTCATGTGCTGTTCTATTAGCTTTCCTGGATATGAACATTTATAGAGAAGATAATAGACTATGTGTAAATATCTACCGAAAACTTACTCCAGTTGTACTTTTACGCGGATACTGCTATTTTGACTTGGGCGCGCCAGCCATCCCTCGTTATCACAATACAAAATACCTTGAGAGTTTTGGAAAATGGTTTAATTGCTGGAGACTGAACCTGAACGGAAATGCAAAGCAATGTACTTTAATCAAAAATTCAAAAGTCCTCTAGATTCTCTCGTTTTATTCAACAGTAAACTCGACTGGGTTGATATTTTTAAGTACCTTGGTATTGTCATAAACTCAAAGCTCTCCTGGAATCATCACGTAACGTTCGTCCTGAACATGGCGAAAAAGGCTAAATATAGCCTCTTAGCCCTCCTGGGACGCAACAGCACCCTCAGCATTGACAATAAACTTCTTCTTTACAATACACTCGTTAGGACTAAACCGCTGTATGGGATGCCAGCGTGGGCAGCTATCTGCAGAAGTAGTTGGAAGGAGCTCCAATCATTTCAGAACGTTACTCTAAGGACTATTGCTCAACTGGATAGAAGAAACGCGAAAAATCAGTCAATCTATGGTGACTTCAGCATGACTCATATTAGGAAGTACATCCAGGACCTACTCAAGAATATGATCCAGAATACTGAGAATCATGACAATGACTTGGTGACTGGGATCCTTAGGCATTCGATGGAGATGAACTGGCATACAAGATACCAAAAGACTAGACACGTTCTGGATGTCAATTTTGAAGACAATGGCAACGTTTCTTCCCAGATTACTGGAATATGTGATGCTTTGTTTCTTTACCTCGCTGTTTGATTGTTTACGTTCAGTGCTGTTTTGTTTTGTGTTTTGTTTTGTGTTTTGTTTTGTTGTGTTTTGTTTTGCCTCGTTGTTTATCGTCTGACAATTGCCAATCTTATTTTTGTTTTGCATTATGTGGAGGACCTCTAAGGTTCGTCAGGCTTCTTGCCTATTTCAGTGTATTTCCTTTGGCATTTCTTCTGGACAGATGAGCTTAATGAAAGCGTTGCTTTCGTCCCATCAGAACAAATGTTCACTCCACTGTTCGACTGTCGATGTATTAGTAGTTTAACACTACGTTGTAGCTGAAGAAGGGGACTTCGTCCCCGAAATGTACATATTATTTTACAGTAAAAAGTTTTGTGGAAATGTGTATTCGCTTTATTATTTATTAGTAACCAAATCCTTATTTTGGTCTGCTAAATTACGCAGGCGCAACAGTGACAATTTACTGAAAATACCAGTTGTAAACCCACATTGAACATATCAGATGACAATTTTTCCATCAAAAAATAATGAACTTCTTCAGACAGTTAGTTACATGAAAAAAACACTGAAATGTCAAAAGTCGTGGGAGCATCGTATGCAAATTTCAGGTTTTGCTTAAATCGCGTAAAAGATATATAAAAACGGAGAGAGATAAATCGGTATCAAGTCCTGTCAATTCGACTATTAGCCATCGTCTGAAACGTCTTGTAACGTTATTATCGTTAACGCAGAATTATTGTTAGAGCTAGACATATGGCACATTACATTTCTGAACTGGTGCGGACATTCAACATTACTCGTCCACAGTGTCAAAAGTGTGCAAAGAGTATCTCATTTCAGGCATTACCTCGCATTATAGATAGCGAAGTGGCCGACCATGGCTGCTAATGCTCGTTATCAACAACATTTGAGCAGAATGGTCCTTCGTAATTGACATACGTCACTACGTCAGTTAATATCCACATTCAATGAGGGGCATACTAGAAACGTGTCCATGAGGCCAGTGCAGCGAAATTTGGCACAGATGGGATTATGGCAGCAGAAGGCCGACATGAGCACGCCAGTGGAGGCTGTGTCTCGCCTGGGCTTGTGAACTTATTCATTGGACTTTAGAGGACTGGAAACACACAGCTTGGTCTGATCAGTCACAGTTCAAATTGGTGCAAGCTGATGGTAGAGTTCGTGTGTTGCGCACACTCCTTGAGACCATGGACCCAAATTGTCAGGAAGGCATTGTGCAAGCTGGCGGTGACTCCATCAAAGTGTGGGGCGTGTTTACATGGCAGGATTTGGTCCATTGACTGGGAATCATTGTGTCCAGCTGCTTGGCGACCATTTGCAGTCCTTCATGGCCTTCAGACACTCTAACAATGGCGGGATGTTCCTGGAGAACAATTCACCATGTTACCGGGCCAACATTACTCTGGATTGGTTTGAGGAGCATTCCGAACAATTCCAACGAATGATTTGGCCACCTAGATTGCTAGATATGAACCCTATCGCAAAAATTTGGAATATTATCGAACGTCTGCGCCTATAACTCTCACGCAATTATGGGCGGCTGTCAAGACTGCATGGCTGAACTTCTCTTCAAGGGACTTCCGCCGACTGGTAGAATCCATACCACGTCGAGTTGCTGAACTTCGCTAAGCACAAGGAGGTCCTATACAATATTGAATAGGTATCCCAAGACTTTTGGCACTTTAGTGAAGAAAGTTATTATTTGCATTTTAGCATAAAATTTCACTTTTTGAAAATGGCATTAGTTAAGTGGCGACGAACACATTCGTTTATTCATTTTTCGAAAAAAATAGTCCATTAATATTTTTTGAGATAAACCCAGTTTAATGGGTGTTCCTTGATGGAAGAGAACCATTCTGAGCAATCTGAAAGCGCAACTGAAATGCTCTCTGTAGGAAAGATGCGAATTCGAAATTCATAACATATATACACTCGAACACGAACGCACAGGAAAGATGTCATTCTCAGAATGTGAAACAAGCATACTGTCTATTAAGGTACTCTTTTTTCTTTTTTTCATGCAACCTATGGTCTTAATGAATAGCTTTGAAAACCACCCCATTTTACTGGGCACCATATATACGGTATGTTACATCTTCGGAAAGAGGGAAATGTTTTCATTTCAGTTCTCTGACATCTGTCGAAATACGCCTGAAATCATATTCCCATGTCAAAGCGTGGGAATCGCATTTCCTTATAGGTGGGTATGCGGCCTACTGTGTGCCACATCTTAATTGCTAACTTGCTTAGTTTGAAAAGGACATTTCTAAGAATTGGCAATTGTATCATATCAAATGTCGGATTGCAGAGGTCTTCTTTAATGGCCTTCTAGAAAGGACACCTTCACACGTGCTATTCGAAATAACCCCCATTGCAATCCAAACATTGTTGCCAACGATTTGGCAGCTTCTCGAGCCCTCTTCGACAGAATCCATGGTCATGGGACTCAATAAACTCCCGGAATGCGTTTTCGACGTCTGCTTGGATTAGGACTGTTTTCTTCGGAGAAAATTGTCCAGGCTCTGGAAAAGATGGTAGTCGGTAGGAGAGAGGTTCGGAGATTACGGTGGATGTGGAAGCACCTCGTAGCCCAGAGCCTGTAGCGCCTGAACGGTCGTTCGTGCAACGTGCGGACGCGCGTTGTCATGCAGCAGAAGGACGCTTTTGCGATGCACAAGTGCAGGTTGTTGCTGACAGTTTTGTGTGCATACGATGCAGTTCACGACAGTAGGTCGCAGCGGTGATCGTCTCCCCCTGCTGCAGGAAGCTGTAATGCACTACACCACGGATGTTCCACCAAACTGTAACCATGAGCTTCCTAGGGTGCAAAGGGGGTTTAGGGAACTGTCGCGGGGGTTCATCAGCATCCAGCCACTGTGCCGACCATTTCCTATTGTCGTATAGGAGCCGCTTTCCGTCGCAGGTGGCAATGCGATCAAGAATCCCCGCTTCTTTATGGCGCAAAAGCAATTCCGTACACACCTCCAACCGATGCTCTTTTTGGTTATCCGTAAGTTCATGTGGGACCCATTTGTCCTGCTTTTTCACCTTGCCGATGATCCCAAGGTGTCTACTGACAGTCGACGCTGATAAAGCATGATCCCCTGCAAGGTCCCGAACAGTTTTTGACGGGTTCTCTTCCACAGATCGCTTCAGATCAGCGTCATTCAACACGTTGGGCGGTCTGTCGCGTGGCTCATTTGCCAGGTCCGTCACTCCCGCCGGAATTTTTGGAACAACGTTGGACAGTACGTTCGTTTATGGTGCCGACGCCGAATACCTTATTGATGTTGGCGTAGGATTCAGTGTGATTTAACCCGAACTCGTAATGCATTATCACACGTAATTCGTATGAAGTCATGACTATCTTCGCTTGGGTTCAAACGCTATTAAATATCATCGCAGACATGCAAATTTCAGCCAGCTGGTCGCTGATAGATTTATCTTTGGGAATGTACCACTCTGTTATGGGTACTTGCTACTAAACGTGGAAACCGTGCTGAAGCTTGGAACCCACCTCGAAATCCGACATTTGATATGCAACGACCTGATATATATTTGTCGTTACCATTCAGTAGATCTATCTCTTCTCTTAAACATATTTCTTTACATGAGAGTGAATATATTTTAAATTTAACATCCATTCTTAATAATTTAATATAACAATGAATTTACCTCCTATACGGTCTGCAGTGTGATTTAAGTCCAGTTTTCTTAAAGCCGTTTGGAGTAAAGGAATCATTATGTTGGGATGAGGATTCTTCTTCTGTTTCCATTGTTCTAATAATCGCAATACCTTTTCCTCTTTGGAGTAATTATAAATTTTTCCGTTACTTTCTAATTCATCCAAATAGGCGGTGGTAAAACCCAGTATTCTTCCCAGAGACATAAACTGTTCTACTCCAATTTCTTCTGCAATGATTTTGAATACGGCATTTTCATCTGAAAAAAAAAAGATGAACATATCTTTAATATGATCCGAAAGTATCTCCCTGATAAAGAAATTTAATAAAACAAAACATATGTTAAGTACGAGATACATTCAAGTTTTTTTGTACATATTTTGTTCTTCATCTCAGAAAGTCCTTTTAACGGATGGTACGTTAGAAGACGAAACCCTGTAGGTGGCGCTAACATTGGCTATACTGAAATGGCGTCTATGAAAGAGACATGGCGCATCTCAATTAGAAGAGAAGCAGCATTGAATAATTTTCCTACAGGATTAGGCATTATCTGAACGTGCATTCCTGAAGTCAACGTTTCCCACGTCGACCTCCACGTTCTCCAGAAAATACTCTCTTAAGACTTTACTTATGGAGATATGGTAAAGATATTGTTTTCTACATCAGCACACGTAATTTACAAGTTGGGGGCGAGAATAATGGACCCGATAATGTTGGTAATAGCTGATATGATGTTGGCGAATACATGGCCAGGAAAGATTGAATATCGTCTGGATTTCTACGAGCAACGAAAAGGGCAATGTTGAGGTTTATCAGGGCTATGAAAAAACCTTTCAGAGATGAAATCATAATACAAAAACTCTATGTGTTCTATATAACGTAGTTTTTGTTTTATGAAATTTCTTTATCAGGTAAGACTTTCTGATTACCTTATATTTATACACACACCGGCCAATGAATTAGAAACCTTCGTTCAATATGATATTGACTCTCCTTTGGCTGTAATCACAGAACATACGCCGTTTGGCATGGACTCTACAAGGTGTTGCAATGCAGGTAAGGTAATCGCAGACCATGCATTCGTCAGAGAGACCTTCAGGTCCTGCAGAGTAGATGGAAGCGGATGCCTTCGACGAACGTCTCTTTCCAACATGTCCCAAACATTCTCGATCGGACTTTGCGCTGGCCACGGCAGATGTTGCAACTCGGTGTCATGTTCAGAAAAACCACTCCTGCACAATTCTTGCTCGATGGACAGTAGCAATGTTGTCCATGAAGAACCCGTCACCAATTGGGTAGTACGGATTGCAGGATGGACTTGATCTGCAACAATGTACAGGTAGTCTTTGGCTTTCACCCGATTGTCAAGGAATATCAGGGAACCCTTGCTATACCAACAAATCATGGCCCATACCATGACACCTCCTCCTGCAGCATGAACTGTGTTTACAACACATGAGAGGTCCATCGCTTCATGGGACTGCCGCCAAATTCTTTGCTGGTCATCGGTGCAAAACAATGTGTAACGTGACAGAGTACTTAAAATATATAAAAAATATAAATAAGAACAAAGACTGACCTTGCCGATCAGTGGATGCTTTGGTGAGAAGGATGAACAGACGGATTCCACTATTTCCACAAAGAGTTTATTAGACATTTCATAAACTCGTTGTGGAAATAGCGGAATCCGTCTCTTCATCCTTCTCAATGTATAACGTGACTCGTCCGACCACATCACCTTTTTCCAGTCGTCTACTGTCCAGTCATACCGTTCTTTACACCACTGCAGGCGAACTTTCCGGTTTGTTGCTGACACCAGGGGTTTCCTCACTGGCATGCGACTTCCCATCCCTATTCGCTTCAACTCTCGGCGCATTGTTCTGGAGGAAATGGGTTGCGATGATCCTTCATTGAAGTCTGCCGTCAGTTGCTCCACAGTAGACATTCGGTTTTGCCGCACAATCCGTCGGTCTCTGTCTGTGTTGATTGTTTTTGATCCACAATTCTGCCGTTTCGACAACTCTTGTGGATTCCGTTTCCACGCATTGAACACCTTGGAGACCTGACCTTTTGAGATACCGGTCAGTTGTACTGTCCTGGAAATCGTAGCTCCAGCTAGACGGGCTCCCACAATAACTCCTTTTTGGAACTCAGACAGGTTAGGTTTTCCCCATTTTGCTCAACTTGAGCAGCTGCAGCTTGTTCCTACCCTGTACCTGCAGCTTGGAATGAGAATGTACCTCACATGATTGCATTCATTTGCATATCACAATCGCTTCTGACCTGTGACCCCGCTTTACATATCAGTACATTTTTTAGGGAGAAAATCCTGAGATCACGCACTTCCTTCGGAAGGGAAGTAAAGCCGTTGGTCCCGTGTAGTCGTTTACCGGCTGCACGTTAAAGAACCCTTGCGAGGCAAAATTTGCGGCCCCTATAACGCCGTCCTGAAATGACCATGGCAGTTGAAAAGGACGTTAATACCAAACAAACCAAACCAAACCAACATATCAGTACAGTAATTCATCACGTATTTCTAATTCATTGGTTGGTTGGTTAGTTGAAATTTTAGGACGTCGACTGCTACGGCCATTTTGCGCCCGACAAAAAGTTTAAATATCCACAGTTTATGGACTAAAAGTTTAAAAACTCAAATAAAAAAATAAATAAAAACGTAAATTATAAATATGTAGAAGCAATAAAAGGTATGACTATGTTTATTTATAATCACAAATAATTTTAAAACCAAACTTTTTTTCTATGGTTCTCACCTAATAACAGATCTCATCAATAACATATATCTACTGAATAATGTAAATGAGTGTGTAAAGGGCACTAACTAATTAGTAAATGATTAAAATCCATTTTTTATGGGTTGTCCCCTAATAAAAAAATTGGTGAATATGATTAGTGTGTAAAGGGCACTAAATAAAACATATACTTAATGGTCAGATGTATACAATGCAAAAGCAATAAAAGGATGACTATATGAATTTAAAAACATGAATAATTTTTAAAAATAGAAACATTTTTTTAAAAATTATAGGATTGATCCTCAAGAAAAAATCTGATGAATGATACATCCCTAATGAGCGTCGTAAGTTAGTGTGTAAATGGCACTGGATTAGAATATGATTAATAGTCAGCATTGCTCCACAAGAACACAATGGAGCTGGTTCTTTTTTAAATAACTGGATGTGAGTACGAGACGGCTGTGATCAATCCTAAGCCGAGTAAGAACGACATCTTCTCGCCTGTTTGTTAGACAAGGTAATGACCACGGCGTGATGGCATGCTTTATTTCAAGTAATTTATTAGCTGGGTTAAGAGGCCAAGACTCCTGCCAAGAAGATACGAGTTTCTTGGAGATAACCGGGAACAAATCTTCGGGGATTAAAAGTATCTCAGAGATCGGTAAATGTGTAATAGCGTCTATTGCCGCCCTATCGACCCGTTCATTTTGCTGGATTCCCATGTGACTAGGGATCCAATCAAAATGAATTCTGGTGCCTTGGAAATCCAGGTAATAAGGATATTCCTGGATTCTTTGATCAAAAGGATTGTCTGTATTGAAGATTCCAAGGATTGCAAAGCGCTCAGAGAATCGGAGAATATCCAAAAGTTGGAATTTGGATAATTAAAAGATAACTCTAACGCTTTGGCTATGGCTATGGCTAAAAATTCCGCTGAGAAGATGGAAAACTCGTTTGGCAAATGATAAGAGAATACAAAGTTATCTATAATGAACGCACAGTCAACTCCGTCCTCTGATTTGGACCCATCTGTGTAAATGTGGAAGCCATCAGGAAGGGCTTCTAAAACAACCTTAAAAAGCGTTAATTTCAGCTTCCATAAAATTTGATTTTTTCCCATCGAATAAGTTGTAATTTACATCTGGTTGGGGAAGAATCCACTGAGGGACATCTCTGACCTCTCGGCTATGCATGGCTGGAAATGAGAGGTTCAGGCTCTCCAGAAGATTCTGGAATAAATTGTTGATGCTTCTAAAAGTATGATTAGAAGAGATCCTAGGTTTATCAAATAGACAGGCAAAAGCTGGATGCAGGCTTTTGCCATATACTCGAAGAGCATATTTGAGGAGGAGTTTGGCTCTTTTATACCATAACGGGGGTTCAGAAGCATCTACATAAAGGCTCTCTACCGGACTTGTTCGGAAGGCTCCTGTGGCAATTCTTATGCCTAGGTTATGGACGGGATCTAACAGTTTCAAAGTACTACTTGAAGCTGAGGCATAAACAATGCTTCCATAGTCTAATTTAGACCTAACTAGGGAGCCGTATAAAAAAAGAAGCATCTTCCTATCAGCGCCTCATTTGGTAGCGGAAATCGAGCGCAAAGCATTCATGGCTTGTAAGCATCTCGCTTTTGAATTACGAAGATCTGGGAGCCATGATAATTTCCTATCAAAGGTCAGGCCCAAGAATTTGTGGGAGTCCACCGCTGAGATAGGGGATCCATAAAGAGTAAGGTCCGAGTCTAGATGGAGACCTCTCAAAAAGCAAAAGTGGACGGCCCTTGTTTTTGGGGGTGAAAATTTAAAGCCTACTTCGTTGCTCCAGGTAACAAGTTTGTTAATGGCTATTTGCAGTTGACGCTCAATAAAGAACATTGAGCAACTCGACAGTAAATGGCGATATCGTCAACATATAAGGAATAGTTCACAGTGGAGGGAAGTTGTGAACAAGCCTCATTAATAGCAATGAGGAAAAGGGACTCAACACACTTCCCTGTGGGACACCATTATCCTGCGTAAACGGGTCTGAGAGCGAGAGCCAACACGAACTCGGAAAGTTCTATTCTCCATAAAATTGCACAGGAAAGAGGGAAGATGTCCTGTAAACCAAATTTCCGCAAAAGTATTGTTATTCCATACCTCCAGGTTGCATCGTAGGCTTTTTCCAGGTTGAAGAAGACCCCTACGACATGTCGTCTATGTCTCTGTGCGACATGAATCTCATGCTCCAACCGAAGAAGATGATCAATAGTTGAGCGAGATTTAAGGAAACTGTACTGAAATCTAGACCAGCAGGTGGTTTTTTTTTTCAGATACCACATAAGTCGGACGGAGACCGTCCTTTCCAAAACTTTACACATGCAGCTAGTTTGTGCTATTGGTGGATAGTTTACAGGGCATGAGTGGTCTTTATTCGGTTTTGGAATAGCAATAACAATTGCCTCTCACCATAAAGCTGGAATCTCTCCTAAGGACCAGATGTAATTATACAATGAGAGAAGATGAGCATAAGCTTCCTGCGTCAGATGTTGCAGGAAAGAGTATAACATTCCATCTGGATTTGGAGCAGAATCTCTGGAGCAAAAAGGGCATAATGTAGTTCCCGTAAAGAAAACGGGAGATTATATTTTTCGAGGTTTCGGGATTTAAAATTTATAGCATGCGATTCTTCGAAATGTTTACGTCTTTGAAAGGAGACAATGTAATTTTTTATTCGTGAAACCTCAGCAAATGTTTTTCCAAGAATATTTGCTACCTCATTCGGGTCATAGTACATATGACCATTTTGAATGAGAGAAGGGAGTTTATCCGGGTGTCGTTTCCTATTTATTTTCCTAATCATGTTCCAGATAGTATGAAGAGGAGTGTTCTTATTAATGGAGGAGATATAATCCCTCCAACAGAGTTTCTTATTTGTGGAAATGATTAGTTTACAACTGGCCCTTTTTTTCTTGTAAGTGATAAGATTCTCAAGAGTGGTTGTGCGGAAAAAAATAGCGGTCTTACGTTCTCGAACCGCTAGGGCACATTCTTCATTCCACCATGGCACTGGAATTTTCGTGGAAGAGGATCTAAACTTAGGAATGGATTGTTCTGCCTCATGAAGTATCCTAAAGAAAAAAAGCGCCAGTATGCGGGATGAGTATGCGGGATGAGTATGCGGGAAGTGAAATCCTCTGCAGCCTCATCTACAGATGGAAAGGATGTTTTATTCTCAAACTGTAGATGGGATTGGAAGACCTGCCAGTCTGCTTTATCCAATTTCCAACGTGGTAGAGGGTTGGAAAAAGTAGAACAACTCAGGGAAATACTAATCGGGAAATGATCACTACCATGTAAATCTGGGAATACGCTCCAGGCTAAATTAGGTGTGAAAGATGAAGAGGATATAGATAGATCGATGCATGATAGAGAGCCGTTGGCTGAGTGGAGGAATGTTGGCGAGACATCGTTTAACAAATTGATGTTAAAAGAATTCAAAACTTTCTCTATCATAGACCCCCACATGGGATTGTGGCCGTTAAAATCACCCAGAATTAGAAAGGGGCTTGGAAGTTCACACAGCAGAGATGACAAAGATTTTTCGTCCGTATATTGATCCGGAGGTAGAGACAGTGAACATACAGTTAGAATAAGATCCTGACTGCTACTGCCTGGAGATTAGATGTTAAATTAATGGTAGTAAAAGGCAAAGATCTTTGAACTAAGATGGCAACACCACCACAGGCTTTATTTCCAGCCGTATAGTCCTTCCGAATAAAATTAAACCCTTTTAGGGTAGGATACTGGGATGGCAAGAGGAACGTTTCTTGCAAAGTCAATGAGGAGGAGGACTTATTGAGTAAGCGACAAAAGAATCCATTAAGGTTCCATTGTAACAGTGCCATAATGAAGATTTTAAGATGTAGGTTTAAACTCCCGAGATAACTCCATCTCCTCAATAGGAGACACTTGTAAGCTTAAAGAGAAGTCTGGCTTTCCCCCCAGAACTAGAGAATTTGGTGTAGTTTCTACTACGCGTTTTTTGGAGGGGTCAGAGGAAGATGACACCTCTGACGAGCGTTTCTTGCCATCTTCTCTCTGAAGTTTTTGGAAGAGTTCCTGTTGTGTAATCGATTTCGAGCTCAGACTAATGCTTGCAAATGGTTCTGTGGGAGTGGAAGTTCCACAGGAAAATCTACTATACGCAAATCTGTCATAGTACCAACTGTCATCACAGAAGGACGTCTCTTAACTACAGATGCGTAATTTCGGACTTTATTCCGTTCTACCTGCCTACGTGCTTCCGGAAAAGACAAACCGCCAAGGACACGAACTTCTTGGACTTTCTTTTCCTTCCGCCAAATAGGACAGTCTCTTGAAAGGACAGAATGGGCTCCCTTACAATTATAACACCGGGACTCGTTTTAACAAACTTTCATCTCATGTCCGGGAAGGCCACACTTGCAACAAAGTACATTAAAATGACAGTTTGTTATCGTGTGGCCGTACTTCTGACATTGGAAGCATCGCAACGGGTTGGGGATAAAGGGTCTCATGTGACAGTGGATATACGAGGTAAGGAATATAGCTAATATAGATGGTATCAGGCAAAACTGTTCTTTCAAAGGTAACAATGAAGGAATTTGTAGGATGAGGAACACCATTCCTCCTTGGTGCGATCCGGCGAATGTCAACAACAGATTGATCATCCAATTCGGCAATGATTTCCTCATCCCCTGTTCCTTCCAGGTCCTGACACGTGAAAACACCTTTCTTATAACTCAAGTTTGCGTGGGGAGAAGCCGAAACCGGTTTCCCCGCGAACCTTTTCAAGGATAAAAGGGTGGTAGCTTATTTATCCTTAACAACCTCGATCAGTAGATGGCCATTAAAAAGCCTCTTTACATGTTTAGTATCCCCAACAAGCCGTTTGAGTTCTTTTGAAATTAAAAATGGGGAGACGGTCTTAAACGACTCCCCATCTAATTTATTGACCAGCGTGTGTACTTTCTATCTAGAATACGTTAAAATACTTTGCTTTCTTTATTATTTTACTTACTTGAATCGGTCGAATTTGAAGCAGCCACGTTTGTACTTTCTCCCAGAATTTCTGTTTCTGATGTATTTATTTTAAGGTTCGTCTCTTGTGCTGGAAATTCTGTGTTCATATCTGTGTAAGTATAAACCATTAGTTATATTAGCATAGACATTAAGTGGGAGGAAAAATGCAACGAAGACGAATTTCTATAATGGTGTCACGTAAAAATGAGTGTGAGATAAAAGTCGTGATTTGGAGTTTCAAAACACTAAAATATGAAAACTGTGGAGATGAATAATTATTTTAATTTTTTTAAATTTTTTAAAGATTAATTAATCCACACAAATACTTGAGCAAAATTTTAAAAAACTGAAGTTCAAATTAAACAAAATTGTGGCCTCGTCGCAAAAAGTAAAACGTAGAAATATACTGTAATTAATAGATCATTGTCATGTATTTATATTTTTAAATGTGATTGGCAGTGGAAGGCTTAAACAGAGGGGATGAACAACAAGTGATAAAACACTGTTTATTAACAAACTATATTTAAATAAATACTGATTCAAAAACGTCAATCATGGAATAAATATAAAGTCCAAGTCAGCTTGATTTGGATTAATAACTGCGAGAACTCTTGATGTAATACGAAGAACGCACAAATAGAAAAAATAAAGTCTTGACACTCTCTTGAGAACTAATGCGTCGTGCATGGAGGATTATATCGACAGTGCCGTCTAGGTAAAATATGAACGCAATTATTTACGATTGACGTTCAAAGGTAAATTCCAACAAACACAGACATTAACGTAGTCACTAAATAGAACCACGCCCAACTGTTAGTGGTCAAAATAAATGCAGGCTTCAAATCCGTCCTCACAGGTCACTCCGCGCAATAAGAAGCCCAGACTATCATTTAAATAAGCTTTGGACCCTCTTCTGCAACACGATAATGCCCGCCCGCACGCGATCGTCACACACCAGGGGCGTTGCAGCGCCTACAACTGCAAGACTTTGCACCTTGCGACTTTCACCACTTCCCAAAGAAAAAAAAGAGCACCTTTCAATCCTCGTGTCGACAACAACCCCGGGATTTCTCTCCACCCGTCTACAAGTTTGAAAAAAAATGCGTGGAAAGGGATGGGGACTACGTCGAAAAATGAATAGTGCATTACATAGAGAACAAATGTAAGTAACAGATACAAAAAGAATTTTGAAAATCGGTTAACAAATAAAAAAGTTACGGACCAGGAGTCAAAAATTCTTGAATAATCTTTGTACAAACGTCTCTGCATTTTTCCTTCTGTCCTTCCGGAACTATCTCTCTTCCGCTTCCTCTTTCTTCTTCTAGCGGCATCGTGACAATCATTAAAACAACTGAATATTATCAATAATTCTTCGATCAACTTTTCTAAAGAGGAATTGAATGTTTGCAAAAAAGGCTTAAAATTTGCCTCTAGGAACAATAGAGATGACGTGGATAGGATTATTTGTGACAGAGTGGCATAGCTCCATTAACTTGGCCCCCCACCTTAAAAATTCATAACTTCTTTTCAACGTGTTTCGTTTGTGCTACATTTGTGCTGGTTTCTGCAGCAAAAATTCTCGTTTGTGCAGCAATCGTTCAAAAGTTATAAAGAGATTAAACTGTGTGTGTGGGGGGGGGGGGGTTAATGTTAGCACCCCCCCCCCCCACACACACAAACACACACCTCGGAAATTCGAAATTTTAAAAACGTGATTGGATAGAGCTTCGTTTGTGCTGGGTTGTGCAGCAAAAAGTTTCGTTTGTGCAACAATAGTTTAGGAAGGGGGGAGGGGCAGTATGGGAAAATCTCTAAATAGAAACATTTTAAAAAATTTCTTTTTCTGGGTCGATAGTGCTTCGTTTGTGCTGGATTGTGTCGCAAAAATTTTCGTTTTTCGTTTTAGCAACAATCGTTGAAGAGTTATAATGAAATCAAAACGGGGGTAGGGGGTAGCATTAACTTGGCCCATTCACCTCGGAAAAACGTGGTTCGATAGAGCTTCGTTTGAGCTGGATTGTGCAGCAAAAAGTTTCGTTTGTGCAACAATAGTTTAGGAGCTATAAGGACGAGAAGTTTAGGGAGGGTATCTGGTTAATGGTTTGTTCATTAATCCCTAAATTTTAAGTATTTCAAAATGTTTTCTTTTCAAGTCACCCACAGGTCTATGTGTTGTACATTCCACTTTTTATAAATATTCGGCAATCACTTCTCCTCTTTTTATGAATCCTTTAGACTTTAGATGAATCCAGCGCCTATCGTAATTGTAGAAATTAAATTTTTTTCAAAACAATATTTAACACATTCACTTCTATTAAATATTAATGATACATTAAAAATTCAGAAATCATGTTATTTTATAAAATGAAGACGGTTTAACGAATTTATATCTATATACTAAAACTGTTACGTGTATTTATTCATTTATCTGTAATTCTATCTCTCCTAGACAGTTTGAGCTAGCGACTTGAAATTTTCAGGGCAGGCTTATCAATAAAGGACCTGCTCTATCGCCAAAAATCAGCCCCCTACGACCCCCCCCCCTTCCCCACTTTCTGGGGTTTTCCGGTTAAGCCGGCATTTGCCATGACCATAAATAAGTCCAAGGCCAAACACTTGAGCGTGTTGGCATATATTTAGCTGAACCTGTCTTTGGACATGGTCAGTTGTATGTGGCTTTTTCACGAGTCCGCCGAATGGAGGACGTAAAAGTGAAAATAGTAGACTCCCAATTGCACGGGAAAATGGTTAAAAATAGTTGTCTACAGGGAAGTCTTTGATTAAAGCTTCGGTATGTCAGACTTGGCAAATATATAAATAGGGGAAAACCTCTTTAAAAAACCCTGCGTAATAGCGTAGCGTAGTAGAGTAATACCCTCTACCTGATGATGGCCATGGCTAGGCCGAAACGCACGTCATTTTTCATTTTATCATTATCCAGTACTGGAATTATACCGATGGAATGATAAGACTTTATTCTAGATCTGTACTCGTATGTGTACAACACGGGTAACCTAGTTTTTAATATAAAGATCTACACTATAATATAAAATTTTTCTTTTAAAGTGCATATAAAGTTACTTGAAAAAAAAGCATCATAACTGCCTCTTATCGATTATGCAGTATCTTCTATCTTCTATCTATATATATAAAGAAGGATGTTTGTGGGTCTGTGCGTCTGTGGGTCTGTGGGTGGGTCTGTGTGTACGTTTTTTATACAAATCTACAGTTTTATTCCGATCTTGATGAAATTTCGCATACATGACCTTCAAAGCATGAGGAAGGTCACTGTCTACTTCAGATTTCGAAAAAATAATAATTATTGATAAAAAATCGATATTCATGGTTATGGCAGGGCATATTAATGAGAAATATCGCATGACCAACAATGCAAGACAAAGTTTTTGCAACAATGGTATCAACACGCAATTCACAAACACTCTGCACGGACCAACAATATATATCTCATGACCAACAATGCAAATAAAAGTTTGTGCAACAATAGGTATCAACAATGGTTTCAACACGCAATTCACCAATAACAATGAGCTCAAAATGATGATGCAATGATAAAGCAATCCTTTCCAAGAATTATAACAATGAACATAAAATGATGATGCAATATGGATAAGTTTCAATTTGTAACAATGCATAGAATTCCTGTTATTCAGGTTTTTCTTAGAAAAGAGAGTTCTTAGTACTTAACAATTTCTTGAAAATCTTTAAAAATGATCAGTAGCTGGAGATAATGAAGAGTTAGCAGACTATTGAGAAAGAGTGGAAAGACGACAGAGAAAGCAAACCTTTAGCTCCGTGCTGTATTGAGCAAATGGGAAGCAAGTAAATAGAAGAATTGGCGACCGCTAGACTACCCAAAGTGATGAAAGGCCAAATTTTGCTTCAACACAGCGAGAGAAGAGTGGAAATTGCAACAACATCAAGTGTAGATCTGAAGTAAGATTATCTGAGTAAGAAATTATTGGAGCAGTCCATCCATTTTGAGCCTTTAAAAAGATTTTTTTCGAATTTTCATTAAGAATTTTTACTGTATTAATTCTAAGCATTTTCATGTGTTTATTTTTAAGATATTGCAAAATTTATTTTAATTTTTGAGATTGTTCTGTTTACATCCCAAGTGTAATAATCCCGGGCAACGCCGGGTACCTCTTCTAGTATATATATAAAGAAGGATGTTTGTGGGTCTGTGCGTCTGTGGGTCTGTGGGTCTGTGTGTATGTTTTTTATACAAATCTACAGTTTTATTCCGATCTTGATAAAATTTCGCATACATGACCTTCAAAGCATGAGGAAGGTCACTGTCTACCTCAGATTTCGGAAAAATAATAAATATCGATAAAAAATCGATATTCATGGTTATGGCAAGGCATATTAATGAGAAATATCTCATGACCAACAATGCAAGGCAAAGTTTGTACAACAATAGGTATCAACAATGGTATCAACACGCAATTCACAAACGCTCTGCATGAACCAACAATCAATATCTCATGACTAACAATGAAAGAAAAAGTTTGTGCAAGTGTAATTATCCCGGGCAACGCCGGGTACCTCTTCTAGTATTTTTATATAGAAGAAAGTGACCAAACCCAGAGCCCCACTTTGTTTTTGGATTTTTGAAAATACAATTTGTTTGAAATAACATTAAAATTCCTGTAATGTACAGTATAATTATACCGTTAATACAGTGGTGGAAAAAACTTTGGGACCACGTTGTATTTCTGGAAAAACATTTACTTGATTATAATAATTTATACAATAGAATATTTTAACATAAATAAATTATTTTAAACAAAAAACTGTCGTCCATCTAACAAAAAGTCAAGAAAAATTAATAAAGACACATTTTGCTATTAGAACGTCAGGAAAAAAGTTGGAGACCAGGATGATTTTTCCTTTGAAAACAATTTTTATTTGGGTTTCCATTGCATTTAGTACTTTGTTTGACCTCCTCTATTAGAAATTACTTCGATAAGCTGTTTGTCATTGATTTCACCAGTTCTTCAAGCTTTTCGGGAGTTATTTGGTCCCATGCTAACTGGATCCCTTGTTTCAGATCGGATACACTTTCATATTGTTTTCCTCCAGCATATACCAGTCGAACCATGTCACCCCACAGATTTTCTATTGGGTTAAGATCTGGACTGCAGGCAGGCCAGTTTAAAATTGCAATGTTGTTGGATTTTAACCAGTCCAAAGTTGTTGCTGATTTGTGTATTGGTGCATTGTCCTGTTGAAATACGAACTGAGGATCATTTAACTGGTCACGAAGAGGAAGGAGGAAGTTACCCAAGATGTCTTGATAGTCAGTCGATTTACTTCGTGGACTAACAAATGCTAGCTGTGATTTTGCTTGTGTGAAAGAAGCCCAAATCATCACAGATCCCCCGCCTTGAATACGTCGTGAAAGTAGTTGTAGTTGTTGTCGCAAATCATGCCAATAGTATTGGATACCATCTGGCCCGTCTAAATTAAACTTCTATTTATCACTAAATGCGACATGGTTCCACAGTTGATTATCACCAATGTACTGCTTGGCAAATTTGAATCTGGCTTCTTTGTGTTTTGCTGTCAACTTCGGCCGTGCTTTCATTCTGATGAATTTGTAGTTTTCTGATGATGATAACACATTTCTAACGGTCCGTGGATGAACAGACAAATGAAGTGAACGAATAATGATGGTGGAAGAGGCACCTGTAGAAGTAGCCATTCTCAAGATTTGCCTTTCAGTTCTGGAATTGAGCTTTTTTGGCCGGCCAGATCTCTGTTTTGTGCCATACAGATGTGGATTTGCTAGATAACTATGGACTACAGTTTTTGATTTTCCAATTAGTCTAGCAATTTCTCGCTCAGACTTTCCGCATTGTCTGAAAGCATCAATTTGACCTTTTTGGTGATCAGTGAGCTGTTTTCCCGAACCCATCTTGATAAATGCACTTTGCAAATGCTAAGGTAGTTTCCACATACGAAAAAAAGATAAAATTATTCAGAGTATGTTCATTTGCATGGACTTTTCCATTCTGGTCTCAAACTTATTTCCTAACCCTCTAATAGCATAATGCGCCTTTCCTTTAATTTCGTGCTTACTTTTTCGTAGTATGAACATACATTTTGCAGACAATGCTCAGAAACATGTGGACTATTCTATTATATGAAGAAATTCATAATTAATTAAATTATTTTCTAGAATCAAAGTGGTCTCAAACTTTTTGCCACCACTGTATATATATTTTTCCTTACAATTGAAAATAAAATTTTCCTGGCGGGTAAGAATTCCTGAAGTGGGCCCCTCAAAAACAAACATGTCGTGAAATTTAAAACTTTTATTATAATTTGGTGTAGTACTTAATGGAGTTTGAAAATTCCCAAAATATTTTTGAAAAATTTCCATTTGTTAAAATGTTATCTTTCTATATATATATAAAGAAGGATGTTTGTTGTTTGTTTGTTGTTTGTTTGTTTGTTTGTTTGTTTGTTTGTTTTTTATACAAATCTACAGTTTTATTCCGATCTTGATAAAATTTCGCATACATGACCTTCAAAGCATGAGGATAAAATAATAATTATTGATAAAAATTCGATATTCATGGTTATGGCAGGGCATATTAATGAGAAATATCTCATGACCAACAATGCAAGGCAAAGTTTGTGCAATATAAAATTCAATGCATACAATTCCTGTTATTCAGGCTTTTCTTAGAAAAGAGAATTCTTAGTACTTAACAATTTCTTGAAAATCTTTAAAAATGATCAGTAACTGGAGATAATGAGTTAGCAGACTATTGAGAAAGAGTGAAAGACGATAGAAGAAGCACTCCTAGAGCTCCATGCACATAGAGCTCCATGGTAAGCAAGTAAATAGAAGAATCGGCGACTGCTGCACTATACAAAGTGATGAATGGCCAATTTTTGCTTCAAGACATCGAAAGAAGAAAGGAAATTGCAACAACATCAAGTGTACATCTAAAGTAAGATTACGTGAGTAAAAAATTATTTAGACTAGAAGGCATCCTTGGAGAGGTCCATCCATTGTGAGCCTTTAAAAAAATTTTTTTCGGTAAATCAAGTCCCGATATATCACCTAGAATGGATTTTTTCAGTGAAGAGGTAAATTCCTGTCTTTCGGATTTTTCTTAGAATGGATAGTTTCTTCGCTCTATATTGTAGTGACTGAGTTATTATTTAACCAATTTGGAGGTTTAATTTAGCTTTTTGAGATTGTTCTGTTTACCTACAAGCGTAATTATCCCGGGCAACGCCGAGTCCTCTGCTAGTCGGGTTTGTGGGTTTGTGGGTTTGTTTGTTTCTTATGCAAATCTACAGTTTTATTCCGATCTTGATGAAATTTTGCATATTTGACCTTCAAAGCATGAGGAAAGTCACTGTCTATCTCAGATTTCGAAAAAATAATAATTATCGATAAAAAATCGATATTCATGATCATGGCAGGGCATATTAATGAGAAATATCTCATGACCAACAATGCAAGGCAAAGTTTGTGCAACAATAGGTATCAACAATGTCATCAACACGCAATTCACAAACACTCTGCACGGACCAACAATATATATCTCATGACCAACAATGCAAGGAAAAGTTTGTGCAACAATACGTATCAACAATGGTGTCAACACGCAATGCACTAACACTAGGCAGGGATCAACAATATATATCTCATGACCACCAATGAAAGGCAAAATTTGTAACAATGCATAGAATTCCTGTTATTCAAGCTTTTCTTAGATAAGAGAGCTCTTAGTACTTAACAATTTTTTGAAAATCTTTGAGGTAAAGACCACGGTGTGATGGAACGCTTGACTTCAAAAAGTTTATTAGCTGGGTTAAGAGGCCAAGGCTCCTGCCAAGAAGATTTGAGTTTCTTGGAAATCCCCGGGTGTAAATGCTCGGGGATTGACAGCAATTCCGAGATCGGTACCTGAGTAATAGCGTGTTTTGCCGCCTTATCGACCCGTTCATTTTGCTGGATACCCATATGACTAGGGATCCAGACAAAATGAATTCTGGTACGTTTGGAATCCAAAAAATAGAGGATATTGCTGGATTCTTTTGACAAAAGGATTTTCAGAATTGAAAGATTCCAACGATTGCAAAGCGCTCAGATAATCAGAGAATATCCAGATGTTGGAATTTGGATATTGAAAACAGAACTCTAACGCTTTGGCTAACGCAACCAATTCCGCTGAGAAGATGGAAAACTCGTTTGGCAAATGATAGGAGAATATAGTATTATCTATAAGGAATGCACAGCTAACCCCGTCCTCTGATTTGGACCCATCTGTATATATGTGGAAGCCATCAGGAAGGGTTTCTAAAAAAACCTTAAAAAGTGCGTTAATTTCGGCTTCCAAAAAATTTGATTTTTTCCCACCGAATAAGTTGTAATTTACATCTGGTTGGGGAAGAATCCACTGAGGGACATCTCTGATCTCTCGGCTATGCATGGCTGGAAATGAGGGGTTCAGGCTCTCCAGAAGATTCTGGAACCAATTGTTGATGCTTCTATAAGAGTGATGGGGAGGGATTCTAGGTTTACCAAATAGACAGGCAAAAGCTGGGTGCTGACTTTCACCATATATGCGAAGAGCATATTTCAGGAGGAGTTTGGCTCTTCTTAACCATAACAGGGGTTCAGAAGCATCTACATAAAGGCTCTCTACCGGACTTGTTCGGAACGCTCCTATAGCAATTCTTATGCCTAGATTGTGGACGGGGTCTAACTGCTTCAAAGTACTTTTTGAAGCAGATGCATACACAATACTTCCGTAGTCCAATTTAGATCTAACTAGAGAGCCGTATAAAAAAGAAGCATCTTCCTATCCGCACCCCATTTGGTAGCGGAAATAGAGCGCAAAACATTCATGGCTTGTAAGCATCTCGCTTTTAAATTACGAATATGTGGGAGCCATGATAATTTTCTATCAAATGTCAGACCCAAGAATTTATGTGAGTCCACCACTGAAATAGGGGATCCATAAAGTGTAAGGTCTGGGTCTGGATCTAGACCTCTCAAAAAACAAAAGTGAACGGCCCTTGTTTTTTGGGGTGAAAATTTAAATCCTACTTCGTTGCTCCAGGTTACAAGCTTGTTGATGGCCAGTTGCAGTTGAGCACCCCGAAAGACATCACGCTGAAACTTTTAGAACAATTACTAATAGACAAGAATTTCGACCAAAATTTATGTAATTAATTCATGTTCCTTACAAAATTATGCACTAAAAACAGTGTTTTCCAATTTGACTGTAGGTTTTCATAAAATGAAATTTGGTACCCCATGGTATAAAACTTGCGCAATTACCATTTCTTTACTTCTCATTCTTTTCAGGTCTTGGATATTCACATTGCTGAATCTTTGGTATCATTTCAATAGGTTATTTGTGGTTATATCAGTTGTGAGTGTAGCACATTGTTGTCTTTCGTTTACGATATAAAGTTGATTACGTTTTGCCGCCATTATAACTACGGAGCCGTCTTTCCGAATGATTTGGTTGATTTTTCTTAAATATAACGGCGTTATCATTAACTGCGACACTTGATACTGACAGGAGATTATCTCGGAGATCTGGTATGTAAAATGCTTGCTGTAATTTAGCAGTATTCATTGAATACTCACTTACTTCCACACCGACGTTCACGTAACCAATCCCATTTGCCTTTATGACTATTCAAACTATCAAACATACGTTTATTATTGCACATATGACTCGTGGCGCCGCTATCAAGAAACCAAACATTTGTCTTTTTTACTGTTTCAGTATTGCAAACGATTGTAGTCATCAATGCAGCACACTATTCAGTTCACTGTGATTTTATTTCGTCTTGCATTCTCGGCTTTTATGTCAGATTTTATCACATTTGAAACATTTGCCACGAAACTTACGTCGTTCAGTTTGTGGGTTATCAAATTTCGAACTTCACATATCTGTTTTCTCCGATTCAGGCTACCTTTTAGTAGAGATGCATTAGTTCTGATTTTATCTTCGTTTGCTTCTATGTTGCGTTCATTCTGCCTTGCTTCTTCTTTGAATTTTATCTTGAAAATTTCCCAACTTTGGAATATCGTCACAGGATTCAATAGCATTAATAAAGTTTTCGTATTCTGCCGGTAGGAAATTCAACAACATTATTTGATAAAAGTTCATACAAGCTTTTTAATCCAGCTTCTGCAAACTTTTCATCATGTACATATTTCGTTACTTTTCCATTCGTAATAATTGTATACAGAGTGTTTCATAATTGGTGTCCCGTCTTTAGGTCCAAATAACGGCTCAAGGGGAACAGATTGGGGGAAAATGAATATTGATTATTTGGTTTTAATATCCCCTAAATCAGAATAAAAACATTTCGCGTCCCTGGGTTTGGTTGGTTTGGTTTGTTTGGTATTAACGTCCTTTTCAACTGCTATGGTCATTTCAGGACGGCGTTATAGGGGCCGCAAATTTTGCCTCGCAAGGGTTCTTTAACGTGCAGCCGGCAAACGACTACACGGGACCAACGGCTTTACTTCCCTTCCGAAGGAAGTGCGTGATCTCAGGATTTCCCCCTGAAAAATCCTCGTCGTCCTCGGCCAGGATCGAACCCGCGTACTCGGGCATCAGAGGCGATCACGCAAACCACTGAGCCACCGAGGCCGATCGCGTCCCTGGGAGTGAAGGGGTAAATTTTGAAAATTTTAATTTTGTAGGGTAGGGATTAGACCCCATGTGTTATTTAGAAAGTTGTAGAGCATCATGTAAAATGTGGGTTTAGCAAAAAATACGGTGAAAAAATCTCATGCCCTGTCCCCTTTATCGTTTGGGTAAAGTGAAAGGTATGGCTAGCCGATGTGGACAAAAACCATACGTATTAGAAAACCATACTTATAAGTTTCTAATGAGTTTTTTCTGTTTTTGTCTACTTCATCACTCGCAAAGATTTCGCTAATTGGTTATTCAATAAAATGGAGCAGTAGCACGACTGACTTTTAAATGTGCTTTGGACTGATCAATCGCATTTCACATTTTCTGGCAGCGTTAACACACAATTACCATGTGTGGAGTATGGAAAACCCACAAGCATTTGTTGAACAACTGGTGTGTGCTATAGAGCATTGTTACGGATCAGCATCATTCCAGAATTGCAAGCGAGACAAGCACTGCATACGGTCCCTTTATGCAAGATGCAGCACCACCGCATATTGCTGTGACTGTGCAACGACTGCCGTGCTCAACATTTGGGGAGAATCGTGTCCTTAATCCGCCCGATCTGACGCCTTGTAATTTTTAGCTATGGGGATACCTGAAATCAAAACTTTATCGCGACCAACCGACATCATTGGCAACATTGAAAGATTTCATCCGGCAACATGTGTCTGCCATACCGAAATGTTGCTTAATGCAGTGTACAGTGAGGTGTCTCGTACGACGGCACATTGAACATTTAAAAGCCGATAGTTAATCCTGCATTTTACCGTCTGAAAATGTGCATAAACTGATGTCTGTAACCTGACAATGACATCTGCTGGTCAAGACAAACAATTCTAACATTAATTTTTCTTCCTGGAAAAAAATCCGACTTCATTTCAATCGTTTCAGTGCAAACAGAATCTTTTTATCTGCATTCGTGTACGAATTATTGAGTTTTAAAGTTTTTCCTGATTTTTGGATCACCCTGTAATTATTTACGGCCAGTTCTTGGATCCATAACCTGACAGAAAATTTGGGTTTATTTCACATTAAAAACAAGATGAATTTGATACATCAAAATTTCGAATTATAACTAAACGCACGCACGAACCCAGTCACGTTCACAACAACTATGATCGCATCAAATTATATATGAATGGCTGAAAATACAAATAGATCAAGTCCACTTTCAACAAATTGTGGATAAACACCAATTGTGGACCAACGCCAAATTTTAGAACAAGAAAAATTATGTTTTTGAGACACAGGAACATGCATCTCTTTGTGTAAATCACGATTCCTCATTTTTTAAATAAAATAATAGCTTTAACTGTAAATTACTAAGAATATCAAATAAGTGACTTGGTCTACTTGTATCATATTTTCAGCAGTCCATATATCGATGCATTTCATTTCATTGTTTTCCGACATTAACAATAAAGTTAAAACCTCAAATCCACCTTTCCTCGTGGATTAGAGGCTTTCATTTTATAATTAGATGTAGAGGTTAATTACTTTTAAATTTAAAATATATACATGTAGTTACCTGCGTCGGCCGAGGACGAATGGGCTTTTATCTCAGCACGTGACTCGGAAATGTTTGTAGTTTCTGTTACAGTTACATCTGAAAGGTCGTGCTCTTCTCCTGTATTGGTGTGGCTCACCAGTGATGCTGAAATCTTTGGAGACGGCGTTATAGAATTCCCCTCTGAATTTAATGTTGTTTCATCCTCCACAAATATCTGCGCCGTATCGTTAATCTTTGGTGTCGGTACTGTTGTCTCTTCAATTCTAGGTGTCTCCACTTCAGAGTTACATGTATATTGTCTGCTAGATAATGTTTGTTTATTAAGTGAACATATCAGATCTGATTTACAGACAAAAAGAACTACAAGAACGAAAGCCATTATAATCGCCAGGACGATTATCAATATGAGATACATATCCATACTGATGAATTTGGAGAAATCATCTATTTAAAAATCATTTTTTTCTATTGGTACAAATCAAAGGCGCCGTCAACTTCTGTTTCTATCTGCCCAGCACATGACCATAAAATCAAAACAATAAACACATCTATAGATATGCACATAATTCCGATATTCTATTGAGTAAACTTTTTAAGTTCGTTGAACACGTCAAAGGTCTTGAACTGTTAGAAGAATTAGAACAAAATGCATTATTATATTTTAATTAGTACTGGATTGTTCCATAATTATTGGCCGATTCCGCCAAGGTTAATTTGCAGAGCCGGTTAAGACACGCATCGCGTCTGCAACGCAAATGGATTCAGTTCACGTTGAATAAATTATTTTGGCGAGATCAAAGCAATTTATGACATGGTGGAGCAACGCAATTAATGATTCTGGATGAATTCAAACTTTGACTTACAAGGAAAGTACATGAACATGTACATCAGATTCACACCAAATTGAAATATGTTACTAATCTAAAGCTACTATTGATGCTTGCAAAATAAGAAATTGCGACATTTTGTATCTTTCAAAATAAACCATGAAAACGAAAAAATTTGAGACTCTCTTATCATGTAGGCTTGGTTAAAGTCATAGTTAAAGCGGTGTGTGTGTGTGTGTGTGTGTCTGTGTGTGTGTATTAATGCGCTTAACGGAACTTCTTTCTTCCACTACTTAGTAATAAGCCACGGCCGTACTATATCTCCAGGCCTGACAACTGACGTCATGCTAGAGGTCGGCGAGCCATGAGCCTCACAACTGAAAAGTCATACATTGTTACATCATCATAAGTCGACCAAATTTAGGACTTACTATTGGTAGAAATACGATCAACAATGGTCGAATTATGATGTAACAACATGTGACGTTTCAGTTGTGAGGCTTTCTTCTAGGAGGTGTTGCATGAGGTCGTCTGCCTGTCGTTTTGACGGAGGAGATAATTTTTTTTTCATATTCGTTTAATTTGATTAACCATAATTTGTCATCAATTAAAGTATTTCAATGTTAAAATATTTCCGTCGAGAAGGGGGTTCCCATGGCAACCGACCTCTAGCATGACGTCATCAATCCTCAGTTCTCAGGCCTGATAGATATAGACGGCCGTGAATAAGCACGAATCCACGTAACAGCAGACGACAATTGAATGGATTCTCAAGTTTCTAAACGAACTTAGTTTTTAAAAATAGATCATTAAAATTAGCTAAGTGCTTGCCAGTAAAAAAATGTCTGTATAGTATTTAATAACCAGTTCCTTAATTTATTATTTCCTTTTATTAATTAATTCGGTAATCTTCGTAAATTTTCAGGTGCCGCCGTCATGTGAAACGAGGGCAAGGCTGCCGAGTGATACGTTGCATTGGTCAGGGAGTATGTATCGCGATGGTTTATATTTTTAAATAAAAATAGTATTAATGGTTACTTACCTCATCTTATAAATTATTTCGATACGAATAATTTTATAGCAAAATTAAGGTTTTGTGCTTAATAACACTGCTCTAAACTACAATTCTTTGGGCGACCACCGTTAACGATTTTGCCTTTTTTTTTCATATCAGTTTTAAACGAAGCGCAACGCTAACGCTTCCAAGGTATGCTTGCGCACAAAAAAAAAAAAAAAAAAAAAAAAAAAAAGAGTGAGTCGTACATCTTTGTGTACTTCCCTTGTTAGTATGTCCGATACGTTTGCTAATGTCAATAAAGCTTGTGGTATCGGAGCGAATAAAAGAACTGTCCGATCTCAAAGTTTCCTGCTGGTGATGTTGAGATGGATCAAACGTCAAGAGCCGTTCATCCGTTTGTGTGCGATACGGTACGGTTAAGTTGTAGAAAAACCAGCTCCATAATACGAGAGCTCAGTGCTGACCTTTTTAAATCACCAGTGACAGGATGGAGATATCTGGCAGCCATGGTCAAGGTTAAAATAACTAGAAATCTGCGTTCACGCGAACTCACCAAGCAAAAGCAGACACGGCGGCTGGAAACATGCACTGCCCTCCAAACACATCATACTAGCGCTCCCTTTCTGCATCGAGTTTTTACAGTTGATAGCTGCTTTCTGGCAACAGAAAGCAGTGGTTCAAGGAAGGGGTGCCACAGTGATAAATATTCAAACCCGACTTGCACTCTCAGAAGATTCTGGTCTCTTTCTGATGGATTGCCAAGATTATGATGCATAGATTATGATGCACAGTAACCGACAGTTACTGGACCAATATCACCAGAAATTAAGCAACAATTAACCATAGCTCTTCAATCGTTTAGGTCCTCATCCTCCATGATGGAGCACGACCACGTATCTATTAGAAGGCTGCAGAAGTTCAACGCTTTGGATACGAGGTCTCTCTCACGCTCTGTATTCACTATACTTGATCCCATCAGACATTCACGTTTCGCAATTTGCACCACTTCTTCAGGGATTCATTCTTATGCCGTCAGCGATTTCTTAGACCAGTGTGATGCTGTTTTCTGCCGCCGCGGCATTTTGCAACGAAATCATGTTGGCACAGTGTGTTGCTGCCGAGGGAAGATATTTTTCTGAATATGCATTTTTATGAGAGTTGCCCAAATGAAAAGTGGACGCGTCCCATAGCGTTGTAACTACAGCAGCGATAAGAGCGCTCCAGTGAGATTGCAGACGTGTACCGGAGTGCATAAATTGCTACTTCACCTGTTCGTGTGTATACAACGAACGTTAGAAAGAGGAGGTCTAAACATGGATGCGTCCAGACGGAACAGCGAAAGTGATGTTAACTGTTTTCTTTGATTGCTTTTCTGCCAAAGAAATGCATCATCAATTCTGCACAGTACTATAGTACTCTCACGAAACTTCGGTAATCAATCAAAGATAAACGCTCACAACGGGTGATCCTTCTGCATGACAATGCGCCCCCACGTCTTTCGTGAAACCACCATGATAATGCAGAAATTCCGATGGGAAGTCTGGGAACATTCTGTCTACAGCTCAGATTTGTCGCCATGTGATTATCACATCTATGGGCCCTCCAGAAGAAAGGGAAACGTTTCACTTCGGACGAAAACGTGAAGGATGCAGTGAAAGACTTTTTCAAAAAAACAACTACAATCCTTCTACGTCAAGGGAATTGATCTGCTCTATAAATGATGGAACCAATGCCTCAACAAACATGGTCATTACTTTTAAGTTTCAAATAAAGGTATTACACATATCCAGACATAATGTACTTTTTTCATTTGGGCATTATTACTTCGTCTGTTACTGCTGTTTTTTATTTGTCAGAATCGGCCATAATTATAAAAACAACTCAATATAATCATTATTTAAAATAGGAAACAGTGATTTTTAATATTAAATACATAATTTTTATTAACTTTTAAGTAGAGAATAAAATGGTTAATGGAAGACCTATTTTGAAGAATCATTTTAAACACTAATTAGGAATACAACATACTGAATGCAATTTCTCTATTCTGCAACATGATAACACGATTTTAAGTCTTTCACCAGATCATTTTGGAGGTCATGATTGTACGCAGACGTACAAATAAAATTCGAATTTATGTCCGGATGTTTTCTTATTGTATAGAATCCCATACAATATTTTTGAGTACTTTGATTATTACGTCAGTTTTACCCTTTCACATGTCCCGTAAACTAATGTTCGAACTCACGGCCAGACGATGTACACGTATTTATAAAAACTAAAGGATTTGCTTTCCACGGATTAAATTTGCGGTAGCTTCATATTAGCCATTCAGAGATAGAAAGGTTAAAAAAAAACTAGATAACCTGCGTTCACACGAACTCATCAAACATACGTCGTCTTCCAAGCACGTCATTTTATCGTTAACTCTATTTACTAGCTGATATCCCCGGAGTTGCTCGGGTTCTTTTTTAATAAAATTTTGCAATATATGAATGCGAGTATATAATAAACACATTTAATTTAATAGCTTACAATTAATACAGTAAAAATTCATGTCCAAGGATATTAGGAGTTTATAGACTTAGCTTAATCCTAGGTATTTATTTCGAGTATCAAGTGGTCAAGCGTTTCACCATGGAGCGTGAACCAGAGCCTCTTCCAGAAAGCAGAGTCCAAAGTCTTGGGTCGGAACGCCTCCCCTCAAACAACCAGGATCCTCCTTTCCTCTTATCTGGAAAAAGCCACGCACAGCCAACGCAGCTTATCATGGAGGCTAACTCAAAACGACAAAGCCTACATGGAGAACGCCGGCTACCTTGGCCATATCTACAGAAACCGACCGGACACTTTCAATCTCGCCTTTCAACGATGACCTATCTGGCTTAAGCGTCGTTATCAAGCTAGCTGTTAACATCATTGAGGTATTCAAAGCCTACGTCAAGGCAGTGCCCATAATTTATTTGTGATTTGTATAGAATTTTAAATCTTCCCATGCCGAAGGCATTTTTTTCGGTTTATCTATATGGTGTGCCCAAATGAAAAGGAGACTCACTGTGGCGCCGTTGTATCTAATCGAAATTGGTAAATGTGCTTGTCGATAGATGTAGCGTCATCCCGGCTCCCCACGTCCGAAAATAGCTCATTCTGCCATGAAGGCCGGAAAAGTGATGCTCAGTTTCTTTTTCGACGAAGAAGGACCCCTACTCCTCGACGTGGCTAGAACGGGGTGAAACAGTTAACGCTGAACGGTACTGCAACACGTTGCTGAAGCCGAAACGAGCCATCGAAAACAAGCCCAAGGAGAAGCTCTGGAAATGGATAGTGCTGCTCCAGGAGAACGCTAAGCCACTTGTGGCCAAGAAGACCCTCCTCAAACCTCCTCCGTACAGCCCAACATCTCCCCATGTGACTCCCATATTTTCGGCCCCTTAAAAGAAAATCACTGACAGATCATCGATTCACCTGCGACAAGGAAATGCAGAACATGGTGGAAAAAGGATCCCTATGCAACCCAGGAGTTTCAACAGTGCAGCCATCATTCGCTTCTTACGCTCTGAGATCAGTGCATCATTATCAAAGGCAATTATGTGTATGCGTCATGTTATACATTAACTATACGTCAACTATTCAGTACTTAAAATATTCTATAATTAAAATATTCATTAGATATAACTGTAGTCTACTTTTCATTTGGACACACCTTATACGAGGGGCGTTCAAATTTGACCTGGACTTTATCTTTTGTAAATTTCATTGTTGTAAATATTTAAACTTTCATTGTTGGGATGGCAACTACCGCCTGTCATGGAAATGCAGAACCAATCATCCAGTTGCCATGACAACCGATTGTTTGTTTAAACAAAATGGCGGACATCGATGTGTCGACCAAAGTGGAACAACGAATAATCATCAAGTTTCTCCACAAAGAAGGTGTGAAAGCATCTGAAATTCATCAGAGACTTCAAAGACAGTTCACCGAGTCATGTTTGTCTCGATCATCCGTCTTTGCTTGGTGCCAAAAGTTTGAAGGAAGGCGAGAATCCACCGGCAATGAACCTCATAAGGCAAGGCCAGCAATTGCTGTCAATGATGGCATCATCGCATGAACAAATGAGCTGATAAGGGATAACAGGCGGATTCATGTCCGAGAATTGGCTTCAATACTGAACATCAGCACTGACAGTGTGGAGACCATCATCCACGGTAAGCTGAAATTCAACAAGATCTCTGCCAGATGGGTCCCTAAGCAACTATCCGAGGATTACAAAACCGTCCGGGTGGAAATCTGTTCCATGCTGCTGCAGCGATATGACAGGGAAGGTGACAGCTTCCTAAAACATCATGGCATTAGTATTTTGTACATAAAGACTGGAAGCGAGTACTGTTCGAATTTAGTGCATCGAAATAAAATTTTCTTTGGACCCGTGATTTTTTCAGGGAGAAATACTTGTAAAAATATTTTTTTAATAATGAATTATTGGGTTAAGTTACGTAGTTAAGCGCGTCACCATCAATGTCAATTGCGCTCAACAAAAGAAAGAACTAGAACAGCAAAATTTGCAATTTCAAAATATTAACCAAGAAAAGTCCCATTCATAAACGGTAACTGAAAGAAAATACATATATTGATCTGTGTTTCAGTAAATAAAAGTATTGATTATATAAACCGCAACGAAAAATAGGAAATATTATTATTATTTTAGTAGAAACTTCAGCTACTATATGCTATCAATTTTTAATATATTTTACTACATCAAAAAAAAAAGATTATATACATGATAAGTTTTACACTTTTAATAATATCAAGATTGCTCCATTCTCTTTCGGAATGTTTTTCGTGTTAGCATCACATTTCGGAAACAATCTTGACACTAATTTCATTTGCCTGGCATCAGCGCTAAAGAGATTTTTTATCTTTTCGAAGTACTACAATAGGGAAGCGGAATTGAAAACACGATAATAAGTTAGGAAACGTAATTTTTCAGCAAGCGAAATGCCTTCATAAGAAGTAAGAAATAAAAACAATAAATTTTAGTATAAAAGAGAAAATAATATTAATTAAATGTACTGTGTTATAAAATAAAATATATGTACTTACATTGGCGTCTTCTCTCGATATACGAATAATAAGCTAACAAACAAAAGTAAACCAGTAGTGAATAAAATTGATAATTTGATAGATTAACGTCATCATTCATGGGAGTGGAATCACTAAGAAAATATCTTATCAATGTACAAGCACAAGTACAATTTTTTTTATTAAAGACACTCCCCCCCCCCCCACCCTCAACCGCCGCCACCTCTTTAGATTACTATTGCTGATTACTATTACTATTAGAAATATATTTTAGTTATTTCTATTAATAGTGATGACGCTACTGCTATCTACCAAGGCCAAAAAGAAAAAAAGAATTAAAGAGACATCTCGATCTAATCTGATGGTGTAGATAAAATTTTTATATAAGATTATTGTAAATAAATAAATTCTCGCTTGTCACGTAAAAATAAGAGTGAGGTCTTTATACTCTGTCCGACAAGTGCATGATGATGTAGTCAGTGATAAACATTGGATAATGTAATCAGTGAAAAGTATTTTATACAAATACAAGTTTACGATCTAGCAACAGCACAATGCCTTATTCTAAGTGTTAGAACTGTTACAAAAGCTTTAGAGAAATATAAATAATGTTCAGAAAATGTGTACTTTTGACATTGAAACGAGGTCTCCAGCAATACAATTAATCAAAAAATTATTAATGGGGGGAAAAAGTTGAAAAATATTTGTTAAGGCATTGTTGTCCAACGATATAAGGCTTTAGCATCAAAATGTTACGAGCAGTAGCGGCTCGTAACTATAATAAGTAGAGGGGCACAAATACAAAATTTCAAGTTCTTAGGCCTTTTCGTACAAAAGTTATAGCTTGATTTTTATTTGGAGTCTCGCGGCACCTGCCGAGGCCTCAGAGACAATATCAGTTTTATTGGGTAACAGCTAAAATTGTAAGCAACACATTATAAACATTTCAGGTTTCTGGACTTCTGGTTTAAAATTTAGAGCTTGATTTGAGATTGAGGGCGCATGGCCCCTGCCAAGAGACTTATATAATTGTTAATAGTTATTAGCTAAATTTTTAAATACCACACTTTGATGAAACAAAATTTCAGATCCCCAAGTCTTTCCGTTCAAATGTTATAGCTTCAATTGTATTTGAGGCCGCCAGGGGCCCAGAAGCCTATACCAGTCTCCCTGTATACGGAGGGTTGATTCAGATAAAATTAGACGACTTTGCAGTTCTGTTACGATGGTATAATACCATGGTGCCACCATCGGTTGTGTTCGATGTGAGAGCCACGTTGTTGGACTATCGCCCGGCACCGTAATTTCCACTGAACTAAGCTGAGTTTGAGGGACTCCATGGGAAGTTCGTTCCACACCTGCTGACACACTTTCCATAGCCCATCAACGGTTCTTGGTCGGCGACTTCCGAGGCTCGCTTCAGGAGACCAAAACCACAGAAATCCATCGGTGATGCATCAGGAGATTTTACAGGCACATGAGAGAAGGGAATAACTCGTATGCCCGTCTCCTGTTCCATCTTCCTGTAGTAAGCCACAGATGACTTGGCAGTGTTCAGTTGTGTTCAATCACTCAGTTGTGTGACCGCGCGCTTTATGACGTTGCTCCAGCCCAAGATTGTCATGAATTATTCTGGAGACTGTTGCCTGTGAAATACCTTTCTTTTGGGCTAGATTTCTCTGTGTGGGGGGATTTTCTTTCAGCACTTCAGACCGGATTTCTCGCACCACCTGAGCCGGACGTGTTGGCTGGGGCTTGTTTCTGGTCTGCTTCTCTGCTCGTCCACGTTCATTAGATGGTCGCAATTTGTTCTTTTTGATTATTCGACCCACAGTAGCTTTGGATACCACAATACCATTTCGTTTGCATAATTCCACAATGCACGAAAGACTAAAGTTATAGCTTGATTTGTGATTGGGACCTCAGGGCCCCTGTCGAGACCCAAGAGGCTTATACCAGTTTTTAGTGTATATTAGCTAAAGTTTTAAGTAATTTTCTATAAGTAAGCAAATTTCAGATTTCTAGACCTTTTCGTTTAAAAGTTGTAGCTTTGCTTGTGTTTGGGGCCTCTGGGTCTCTGCTGGGGCCTATATTGCATTTTTTGTATATTTGAAATATTTTTTAATACCACACTATGAATATACAAAATTTCAGGTTCCTAGGCCTTTCCGTTCAAATGTATTTGGTGCCTCAATTGTATTTGGTGTCTCGAGGCCCCTGGCGGGGACCTAGAGGCTTATATCAGCTTCCTTCTATATTGGCTATATTTTTTAGTACCAGACCAAAAATATATAAAATTTCAGGTTCCTAGGTCGTTCCGTTCATATATTATACGAGGGGAGATCAAAAAGTAAGTTGCACTTCCACGGTATGGCCATTTATTACACCACCTATACAAAAGCAACACGGCTATAGCAGCATACAATGTAGGTTCACTTTTCCACATAGTCCCCAAGAGACCCTAAACATTTATCCGAACGATCAACCAACTTTTCGATTCCGGATGCATAGAAATCTCCTCCAGCGTCTTGTAACCACACGGTGACAGCCGCTTTCACCTCCTCATCGTTTCGAAATCGTTGTCCACCGAGTTCCGTTTTGAGCTTACCGAAAAGATGAAAGTCGCATGGCGCTAAGTCGGGACTATATGGAGGATGTCGCCAAACCTTCCACTTAAATCGCTACAGCAGTTCGCACGTTTGGCGGGCCTTGTGAGGTGTTGCGTTATCGTGCAAGAAAATCACACCGGCGCTCAATTTCCATATACAGCAGTGATTCCACGATGAATGTCCGTGCAATTCACCCGTTTGGCCCATAGAAATCGGATTGCTGCTCGCAACTCAAGTTTGGAGTGGACATCCAGTTGACGCGCCATTGCTTTTAGCCCGCTAGTCACAGAAAACACGACGGGAAACCACAGCAACCGTCCTATCCGACGTCTGCGCAGTTAATGTCCCTTCCTCCGCTTTGCCCAAGATTGCGACACACAGCGCGCTCCTGCGGCAAATTAGTGCAACTTACTTTTTGATCTCCCCTCGTAGCTTCAATTCTTTTTGGGGCCTCGGGATCTCGGGATCTCCGGGAGTTTCAATTCTTTTTTTGTATATTGATTTTATTTTTTTAGAACCGCAATACAAATTTACGAAATTTCAAGATTTTTGCCCTCTTTGTCCAAGAGATAAAAAAGGAACCATGAAATTCATGCAAGTATAGTTCATCCAACAAGAGAAAAACAGGGTGTGTCACAGGAAGTTTCAGATTAGCCAATCAGAGAAAGGGGGCCTCATGCGCTTAATCACTTCTGTCTCATGTCTCATTGAAGAAGCGCTTTATAATACTACAGCAGAAACTTTAATATTATTCAGTTGCTTTGCTTTAATTATAATTAAAAATGTTGTACCCTTCATAAAATTATCTTTTAACTCAATTTTATATATATCGTTGTTCGAGATTCCCTGGGCCTTTTCTTTCCAGGAGTCGAAAAGCGAGGAGAGGGGGGTGGTAGCTTCGCATGAAGACGCTTCGTTTCCTTCTTGAACAATTGTTCGAACGCAAGAAAAAGAAACTTGCGTTGCCTTGGAAGTTTCTTTTATCAAAGCAGATGAGCTTTTAAAACACTATTTTCCTTTAAGTAGCAAAATACGTTCCACGCAAATCTCCCTAGCCTGGCTGGGAATAGTTTTTCCTTGTTTGGCTGAAGAGTTGTTGCACGGCGTCGCCATTACAAATTGACTTGTGCAGCCGCTGAAGGAGAGATCCCACAAAGCATTGCGGATGAGTGAGTAGTCGATATCAGACCGGAAACACACCCTGTTTTTCTTTTGTTGGACGAAGTATAGTTTCTGAGGGGCCCCGGGCCACCCTAGAAGATTCGCTATATTTTTCGCACCGTCCTCTGTATAGGGCCTACGTGTGTACAAAATTTCAAGCCTCTAGGTCAATCCTTTCAAAAGTTATGGCGTGTGATATACACACATACATACATCTGTACGGTCGTTAATAGGGTTTTAGATGACGCTGAAACCCTAAAAATGACAATACACGCGAGCATGCGGAATGACTTCATTAAATCAACAATCACTGAGCTTCGAATTATACGGATAGTCTTCGCTCCGCAACAATCAAATGTTTTATTCAAATTATTTATTAATTTGAAAACTACTTCACTTTCAAATTTTCAACTCAATTTTATCGATGAAGACAAAGAGACGGAGGGTGGTATCAGAGACATTCCTATTCTAATTTTCGATGGTCTATCCAAATTAGAAGTCAAATTCAAAAAATCCGAAAAAAATGGCAACACCAAACGACCGACTGCACAAATCCACTGTTCACAACCGCTTTGTATTATTTTATTAAAATAACTTTTGTTGCGGGATGCTATGTTGTATATTCACGGTAATTTTTGTTTTTTGCCTTTTTTGCAGATGTATATGGCGGATTTGATTCCAACTGCTGTCCTTTACGAGCTCGAAAATTTCGTACGCGTCCTATAGACTTTTCAGCTTCCGTTTTATGTGGTTGTTTTTTTTGTTGTTTTTTTTTGAATTGCTTCTTCAGTTCGTTTTGAATTGCTTCTTCTCCGTACGAGTTCTATACGCTCTCATGCGTTCTACACTTGATTTTGGGGCCGAACTCTCCGTTTGATTCACATAACTACAATCATAAAAATAATAATAATAAGCCCTGCATTTGAACTGCCTATGATGATGCAGTAACAATGTATTAATTACATTTCAATGCTGAGGCCTTCTCTCTCGGTGGTCACGCTCCATCTCATATGTTAACAATCAGTGTTTTCCGTTTGTTGGAAACAGTAAAGGTTGGATTGTTGGAGCTACGTCACTTCCGTAACGCAAAAAACGTTTCACTCTATCCTCTCCGACATTCTGAAGTTGTCTACAAAGAAGACGCCTAAACCTCTCGGCGGAGCTTCACTTCGCTGCGATGGGGGACCCCCCCCCCCCCCTTCCGCGGCCGACGCTCCTCTTTGGCAGGAGACACGGAGGGGGAGAAGCAATTAGGTGGCCAACCCCCACCGGGGAAGCGTGCGAGGAATAGATCCAGACCCGTTAGGGTCGTTGACAGCGACGCTATGGATACGTCCGACTTCTCGCTAACATTGAAGTCAGATGTACCTAAGAATAAGAAAAAGAAAAAAGATGATCATTCTAACAAAAGTGGAAAAAGCGACAAAAAAAGTAAAAATAAAGGAAATAAAGGAAATAAAGGCAATAAAAGCGATAAGGAAGATAAGGATATCTGCTCTGCGCAAATAAATGAGTCTACTAACCAGGCTGACCTCTCCTCTTCGCAATCGTCCATAACTAATCCGACTGCTGCTGAGCAAGCAGCGCGACCTCCTCAGCATTTCGCATCGCAAAGAGCTGATGTACCCAGCACTTCTAACGTAAACAACGTGCCTCAGGTTGATGTCCAAGACATGTTAAACTCGGCAGCCCGCCAACTTTTGGTTTCTGTTTCTCGAGCCGGTGATAGTGGCCTGCTCAAGGAAGCACAAAAGAATATAAAAGGTTTCTCGGACGAGCAGAGTGAATTTATTTCCCCAGGCCTCTTCCGAAAGATTTTAGCTTCGCTAACTGGTGTATCGCCTATGGTTTCTAGGCTGAGTTCGAGAAAATTCCTGGTTAAGTTCGTTTCTAAGTCCCAAGCCTTCAACTGTTTGAAATTCTCGAACATAGGAGTATATAACTTGACATATGAAATTCCCAAATTTCACCACATCAGTAGGATACATTTACGGAATCCGTCGCTCAGTCACCCTAAATGATCTTCAAAGCCAAGCGGACGTAGGTTCCTACATTTCTGACATAAAACATTTTGCTCCCCCTTATGACGGTGCTCTCTATGGCAAAATTCTTGTCTATTTCACTGTCCCGAACCCCCCCGGACAAGTTGAGATTCGAGAACGAAATTTTTGCTTTCTCTCGGCCCCCGCCAAGACCGATACAATGTATCATGTGCCACAAGTTGGGGCACACAAAGCAAAGGTGCTCCAGCTTGCCTTGCTGCTCAAAATGTTTATCTCCCGAACACAATAGAGATGCGTGCACCTCGACGAGCTCTGTCTGTGCCAATTGCAGGGGCAGCCACTCGTCGTATTATAGGGGCTGCTCTAGATTCCAATACGAGTCTTCGATTCGCAGCAAAATGACATCTCTCTATATTTCTTATTATGTTGCTAAAAAACTAGTGGACATGGAGCTGAGTAATGAAGCCCCTGGTCACAGGTCTTACGCAGAAGTGTCCAGCTTGGGTCAATTGGCCCCTCAATGCTCCTACACGAACAACCCCTCACCTTCACCTGCGGTAACCTCAAATAAAATAATAACAATGAAGTGGCTCTGGAACCGGACCGAAGGAGCCTTACTAATGTAACTTGCTCGACATGCGGACGCGAGGATCTCTCGCCGATTTTCTCATATCACTCCCCGATCTGTCAATCACCTGCTGGTACTCTTCCTTCCCCAACGTTGAATGCGATATCGCTACTTGCTCCTTTCACTGCTTCTAATGCTGCTTCCCCTCTAAACGACTCACTGTTTAACGACGATTTAATGACAGATATGATTGCCAACCAAACTGCTCCTGCTGACAATCCTCAATTTTCCGCATTGGGAAATCATACACTGGACCAACTGGTGGGAAGTACTCTCAAATTGTTCATCACTGCTCTCTTTGAATCTCCTAATAAACTGAGTGGTCCCAAAGATTTGGATAAGACCTTCAGAGCTATGGAGTCCCGCTTGCCTTACCCGCCTGCGTGGCTCACTGACACAGCCGACTGGTGGCGAAACTGGTTCGCCTCGTTCTCCAGCAATGGCCCGCCCCAACAGTAATTACCTGGACGTTCTGCACTGGAACGTTCGAGGTCTAATGTCGAACTGGGAGGACGTTGCCCTCCTTAAAGAAAAAGCCCATATATTGACTCTTTGCGAAACCTTTTTGAACCAGGACTCGAAAATTAACTTCCCAAAATCGCTCACTTCGTCGACAACAGAGACACACACGGTGGTGGAAACTTAGTGTCAGTTAAATCCTTTGTTCCCCACTACATACACTCAGCACGACACTACGAAAACTTAGCCATCATTGATCTCGTCTTATTTGTCCAGGGGTATTGGTTGCACCTATACAGTGTCTATGTCCCTGGATATTTAAAAAGAGACTTGTGGTCGAACTTGTTTGATTCTTTTACTCCTCCATTCGTAGCTATAGGCGATTTCAACGCGAAGAGTCCCGTGTGGGGCTGTGATTCTTACAACCTAAATGGTCGTTACCTTGAGGACCTACAACTAAGTAAGAATTTTAATATTTTGTTTACCCCCAGCCACACGTATCTCCCATCAAGACCAGAGTGGTCATCTTCTAACTTAGACTTGGCTATAGTTTCGTCATCGTGCCCTTTCCTGTCTTTCCTTGAAATTGTGCCTACAACGTATGGTAGTGACCACTCGCCCATCCGTCTTCGCATATCAATAAATTGCAAAGATCATCGTTCCTCCGGCCCTCCCGGCCTTTCTCGACTATGTCTCCATCCGGCCTCTGTGACCGCCCCACCTAGTGCTGAGTCCTCTTTTAAACAGTGTTACCCTAGATCTCGCGACGTCTTAGCACTATTGAAGTTATTTCAAGATAGGCTAAAAGGGGATAGTGTTGCCCCCCCCCCCGCGGGTCGCCCCCCCGGGGCGGGGGGGGGGGCTCCGCCGGGGAGGGGGCCCCTTGGCAGCGAAACAGCGCCAAAAGAACTTTCCTCAGGTCCGGTGGTAACATTTTTTGGCTTACATTAAGAAAATCTAAGTCCCGTGTAAACGCACTCTAAAAAAATACAGAAGACTATTTTGGAAGAACTTCATTCAAAGCAACAAACCAAATAATGTTTGGAAGGCTCTAAAAATCTTCCAAAGACCCCCTTCTCTTCCTATACCGCTCGTCAGAGGTGACGATAGGAACCTTCTTGACCCCAGAGCGTCTGCGGCGAAAATTCTTCAAGTGATTGTGGGCCCAAGACAACCCCAAAATTTGCCTTGGCCGCGGCTTCTCCCTGCCTCTTATAGGACACCGGACCAGCTCTCATGCTGGGAACAGCCTTTCAATGAAGCGGCACTACTTTTGGCATTCAGCGCAAAACGATCTGCCCCAGGTCCTGATGGGCTTGTCAACCCCACCTTTAACAAACTTGGAGAAGGCCAAGTATCGATACTGCTCGAAACTCTTAATATTTCTTGGAAAACGGGTATCATCCCGCCCCAATGGAAGGAATCTATCATTTATCCCGTTTTAAAGCCCGGAAAACCTGCCTCATCGCCTGCCAGCTTCAGACCCATCGCTCTCACTTCGTGTATGATCAAAACTTTTGAAAGAGCAATTAACAACAGACTCCAACATTTTTTGGAAGTAACAACGTGCTCCCAGATTATTGCCTGGGGTTTCGTAAGGGGCGTAATCATACTTTCTCGACGCTTAATTTACTGGACTCAATCTATCAGGGCTAAAAAAAGAGGCGAGAACATAGGTGTCGTTTTCTTAGACATTAACAAGGCGTTCGACTCTGTAGCGCACGACGTATTATTTAACAAACTTATTGATGTCAACGTCCCTAGGAGGCTAGTCATTTGGATTATGTCTTTCCTTAGAAAAAAGAAGGGTTGGGATGAACTACCCAGGTGGCACCATCTGGACGTATCAAAATCGTGGCCTCCCACAAGGATCCATACTCAGCCCTACTTTGTTTAACATCTATACCAGAGATGTCTTCTCTAGCGCGGACGATTTAGCCTTCTGGGAAAAGTATATTCGCAGACGATTTAGCCTTCTGGTACCACAACAAATCCTTCTACCAGATAAAAGCTGTCCTCCAGGAGACGTGTAACGCCCTATCAGAATGGGGCAAAAACAACCTTATTAGTTTCTCGCCGGATAAATCTGTAATTCTGGGTTTGGCAAGCAAAGGCTCTCCCCCACCTCTTTCTGTCTTCCTACAAGGTGTTCGTCTCCCAATAAGGAGTAGTCACAAATTTCTTGGAGTCACTTTTGAAACTAAGCTAAACTGGCGCTCCCACATCTCTATTTTGAAAGCAGGCATCTCCAAAGGTCTTGCGCAAGCGAGGCTATTAATGAAATCCATGTGGGGCCCTCCTTGGAGGGAATCCTCTACCCTTGTAAATTCTCTCGTAAAAACCTCTGACCTGTCCGCCATCTTCTTATTACTAGCTGTCAAATCTAATGTTTCTCCTTTAATTACGGAGGAGAGGAAGATTTTAAGGAGCTGTTTACACGCTAGCCCATCATCGCCGTGCCCGTTACTGTATATAGAAACAGGCATTCCCCCGCCTCAGTTAAGGTGGGAAGCCAAGGCTGTCCAAATCTTCCACGCCTATTGCCAAATTTTCAATAAGTCTGCGACTACATCTTCTTTCGCATCTATTTGTAACTCCCTCCTGAAGTCTGCCTGTCTTCGTTCATTAGCGACCCAATTACTTAAAAAGTTCCATTGCGGCCATCTTATTTGTGTGAACCTATTATTCTTGATCATATCTGCGAATCCCCCCCAGACAATCTGCTTTTAACTATCCCCAAAAAATTTTGTTCTTCGCCCTACCCAAAAATGAATAATGCTGTTTTCGAATCTTATCTTAGAAACGAATTCTCGGACTTCACCAAAGTGTACTCCGATGCCTCGCTGGTCTCCACAAGCCTAACCGGCGGTATTGGAGTATGCGTAAAAAATAAATGTTACATATCTCAAAAAATTTCTCCGGCAGCGAGCTCATACCAATTGGAACTCATGGCAATTCATAAATCACTTATACTTATATCTTCCCTTCCCCCAGATAATTACTTAGTACTTACTGACTCAGAGAGTGCCATTGCTTCTTTTCGGGCAGCCTTAAGCAGCAAGCGATGGTTTTTTAGAGAATTACGGGGCTATGTCATCGACCTAACCCACCAACTTTACTTGGGAGGTTATCATGTCTGCCTTCACTGGATCCCAGGCCATCGAGGGATTCACGGAAACGAAATGGCCGATAAATTAGCGAAATGGGCGAGGATTGGAAACAAGCCTACAAAATTTGCTCGTGTTGACTCAAAGTGCCTTAGCTCCTGCATATCTAGAAGGACAATGGTGCTCTGGAACGAACTCTGGTCGGTAGAGTCCAAAGGAAGCCATTATAAAGCGCTTCTCCCTAAAGTCGGCAATGTCAAGAGCACCACTCCTAGGTGGCTATCTTTTCGACAAAAATCTGTTCTATTTCGTCTTAGAAGTAGTCACCTTCCGCTCAATTCCTTCTTGCACAAAATTAAAATATCTACCTCTGCTCTCTGCGAATGTGGTGAGGTGGAGTCTGTGGAACATGTCCTCCTCCAGTGCTCCCGCTTTTGCCGGCAGAGGTCCCTACTGGTCCAAGGTCTTTCAAAGAGGAACATGACGTTACTTTGAAAAACATTCTCCTTGTTTCCCCAATGAAATCCTGTTTGAAGCGAGACGTCCTAAGACTTTTGTTCTGTTATTTGTGTAGTACGGGTCTTATAGAAATAATTCTCGGCCCTCTCACTCCTCGTTTGTGTCGCTAATCTCTAACTTTTGAATTCACCTGCATCATAAGAATCAGCTAGTCTCCTTCCCTCTGGAGATGAAGGCTGTGTAAAGAAGAAGAACTAAGAACTTTCAACGAAGAGTTAATTATAGAAGTGCAAAAATATTAATAATAATAATATTCTCTGCTGCTTTAAAAGCAATTCCTGCCTCTTCAAAGCATTGGAACCCATTTTTTCCACGGAAAAGTAGACCGCTTCTTGTGTAAGCACATTCAGTCGGATGAATTCCACTCAAGTGTGTCTATTCTTGTCGCACGCGTCGTGCGCATTTTTTGTCGGATGAAATCCGTGCGCGCAGTTTCCGTGTAGATGTGTTTGAGCCTTAAAGGCTGTTTCACATTACCACCTTTGCGAACGAAAAAATATCGGACGGCATTTTCGCAGCCCATGTAGCTTTCACATTACATGCGAAACGACCATTGTCGGTTGCCTGGTGCATACGATGCGAAAATCATGCGTCCACTTCGATTAGATATTTTTCGCATCGGACCGATTCCACCATATGCGAGAGCCAATCAAAAATGACGTTTAGAGGTATTGTTTACGTATGCTCGAGGAAGAAGAATATTGTTGTCTGTCTATCATTGTTCAGTGTTTTTCTCGGATGGAATGTTTGCAGTTATAAAAGAGATACTGAAAATGAGTTATGTTTATAAAATGTCTAATTGTTGAGATTAATTAAATTAATGAATTTAACTAAAATAGCTCCATATTACTTCGCTGAACAACAGTATGCTTTTAAAAATGTTAATATTCTTTGCCTGTGTAGCAGAATGCACCGCCTTGCAAACAATAAACGTTTCTTTCTTAAAATTAATTATGATGGATGGATTTCCAACTCGCATCTCCCTCTTCCAGGAGACTAGCCGTATGGGATGAAAGGATGATGATGAAAATAGACAAACACACACATCCATGCCCTTGGCGGGATTCGAACCCGCAACTCGCTGGTTACGAGAGCGGCAAGACCTGCGCCTCAACGCTCTCGGCCACCGAGCCGACAATTAATTAATTGTGATGATGATCGATAATCACGATACCGACAGACATGGCAGACATGTTTGTTTTCTTTGCGCATGCCGACAGCGCTGTCAATGTGAAAGCAACCTGCGAATTTCGGACGCCTGATTCGTAGACGGTTGTCGTGTGCCAACGAGATTTCTGCCGTCCGAAATTCGGCCTATATTTTGTCGTCCGATTTTCGTTCGCAAAAGTGGTAAAGTGAAACAGCCTTTAGTCGTTGTCGCCGCATAAGAAGTTTCACTTCAAAAATTGAACTGAACTAGCTTCAGTTTCCCAAAAATTATTATAATAATGAGTATTTGTTATAACATAAATTTTATATCAAATTTGTATAATCTTCTTTACGACATAGCCAGTGTCGTGCGGGGGGGGGGGGGG
>JAHWFO010028926.1:2167420-2194679 GCA_023313115.1 Rhysida immarginata | reverse complement strand
CCATACATCAGCAAAAAGCCAAGTTAACCATTAACCAACACTATATAAAAATATATATTCATTAAGCACTAATGTAGATGAAACTTACTGTCACCGCTCGACGACCGTACCTTACAGCGCGCAACGCGTGGAGCAGCGGTGTCTGGCGCGCCTACGCTGCTATTGCATGGGAAGTTGGAGATGGTGTCGAGAGTCGAAGGTTTCCTGTCCCCTTCCGATGACACCGCCGAATTGATCCCATGAAACTACCCGATATCATGAATCGTGTGGGGCGCCTCAGGAATGTGAAATTCGTTGGTTGATTGCTGCAAATAATGGCCAGGAGAAGATTTGTCGAATCTGCTATCACCACTTTTATTTGCCTGGTATAAAAGTTCCTATTCTGGAAGTAATAGTTCTCTAGGCCTATCCTTCTTTCATTGTATCGTTGACTTGAAATGGCGGAAAAGTTCAAATAATTATTTTCAGGGATATCTATCCTTACTACATCAGATGAAGAATTGTCAAATTTCACTTTACTGTTGTTGTTCTGCGTGGCCCGAGAGGAGTCCAGATTTGCTTCGTTTGAATTCTTTATCTGCGGAAGCCTAATGTTCGTCGAAACCTTTTCCATGAAATCAAAGGTTACCTCCTGCCTGCCTGCCTGCTAGCACCGTCTTCTTGATCCATCATGGCTCCGGGGCTTAGTGGTAGAAGTTGAAGAAATCTGAACTCTCTCTCCAGTGCTTTGAGAGGAATCCAAAATTGACTCAGTGAGCCTGCTACCAATGTCGAGCTCCTGTCTGAGGGCTTTAATACCTTTTAGAAGGGATGATTACGTTTATTGGCCTTATTCACTAGGAAATAATATTTGCCTGAATAGGAAACTATTTTGCCCTGAATCATTTCCTCGCTTCTCTTTAGGGTTCACATTCTGGTTCTGCGGCCTCCGCTGTTGGAGTTGAGGCAGATGGTATTGCCTCAACGGATACCTCTAAAGATCCGTCCAGTCCTTTTTGGGACCTTTTTAAAAAAAATGAGGCTGGTTCACACACAGTGGTCATCAGAATCCTTGGGGAAAGTGAAATGGAAGTTATGGTCTCCATTGGTGGCCAAACAAAGACGTTGAGATGACAAATAACGCTTTCTAAACACAGAAGGGCCTAGCCGATGCCAATCAAGGAGGAGAAAGTATAGTCCTCATCCGAAAAGTTAAACCTCGACCTTGAAGGGCTAGGATTATTCTATTGCTAAAATGGGAGGCAAGAGGATGGAAAAAAATCTGATGTTGTACTACTACTTCCCTGCACTACAGTTTGGCGTAATAATGTTTTATCTTTTCCATGTTCAGGCCTGGTAGTATCTAGAAGGCCGTGATTTGCCCCCTTTGATCTGTCTGACTGGGCAAGCCACGGTTCTTGGTTAAGGAAGGTGATGGGAATGGCTAGGCCCAACTTCAAAGGATCACCGGTGGAGTCGTTAATCAGGAATCGTATTGACTGGTAGGAAAAACATAGAGAGTGCAAGTCTTAAAAAATGCTGTTTAAGGTGATCCCAGGAGGCATATGCGAACGAGCACTCAAACACAAGACTTGCACTCTCTACTACGCCACAAAATAGGCATCCAGTAGAACTGACTACCCTCCATTGATGAAGACGTTGAGGAGTATAAAATCCGTGGTGCAGTAGCCGCCATGGGTAATTAAAACAGTTCTTTCAGAGGAATTGATTTAATTACCCTTGAAATGGCTTTCCACGGATAATCAGGGTTAAGACGAAAGTTGTCAGGAAAATTCTGAGATAGTCTCTAGTCCAGTCTCCTATAGCAATGTGTCACGTATAAATAATTAACAGAGTATGATTACATGCCAAAGTAAGAGGGAGGGATTGAGGCAGTTCATTATTTAATATCAGTTTAATGAATTCAACAATAAATGAGCTATCCATAAATAATCGAATGTATATTTTAACATAATTCAGATTATTGAATTTAGTCCAAGTTAAAGTCGTTGCTAGAAACATTCAGCTCATCCGGGAAGGAGGATGCCACTCTGGTTCCTCAACGCTTGAGATCCGAGGGTGAAAGATACCTCTTGAAGTTTGAGCCTGGAACACCGTAACGTGTTTGGCAATGACGTATGGGGGCTTCCTCCAGCGAGTACCGCTAACCTGGAGAGCGGCAACCTTGTAAGGTAAGTCCACCGTCGCAGATCAACTAGCAAACAAGAAAAAGAAAGCACAATATTACGAGATTAAATCCATCAAACTTTATGCCTCGATACATAGTTAAAGACCTTGCAAACTCCTAATAAACATTTAGAAGAAATTCCTAACCCTGATATAATTCCCCCTCGCTTAAGCGCGGACAATCTTTAGGGTGCTCAAAAGGAAACCCAGCTCTCGCAGCGGACAGGAATACTGAAGTCACGGGCTTGACCTCCGACGGCAAAGAGGTAAGCGACGGGGTACGAATTGGATTTGTGGTCCTCCTTGTAGCAGTCGTTCCCAACGCTAGCTGCTTCAATAATTCATTATCAATATTAGAGGCTCCAGTCATCTTGCTGGACTCTTCTTTAGAAGTTGATACGATGCTCTTGTCTCGGGAGATTACGCATGTATTAAATGTCCGTGAATGAAATGTTTTGGTATGAAAATGTTCGTTAGAGTGACGTGAATAGAAACTTGGTTTACCTCGTAAGAATATTTGTGAGTTCACATGGAGCAAACATGGATGTCAATGAGGAATGATTTCTTTTAAATGACGGCGACGTCGTTTCCATTCAATGGCTCTGCTTGTTTTCTGTTTACTACACAAGTTCCGTAGAATGAGAGGTCTTGACAAATACAGAGAGTTCAAAAGCCTTAGAATCGTTAATACTGTCACTATAACATAAATCAATGTTCACTCATCTGAAAAGTGATCCTTAATTGCTGACCATCTCTTGATAATCCTCGACATGGCGGCTGGGTGACTCTTCTCCTTGAATGAGCACTTTGCTGCAATTCCTCATTGCCTAAGCCAGGAGTTGGAGTAAAATCGATTCAGCTGGATCTTTGGCTGGATTCCGTGGGGGAGAACAAACATTCTTTCTCTTATCGTGGTGAAAGACTTTCTGTCTAATTCCTGTTTGGATTCTGAGGCGCACACTCCATCCACCAATTGATTCTCTTCATTCTGCTTTCTCTTTCCTCAGCCGATCTATTTCGTGCCGGGACGACGGGCTTGTCTCTTGCCGGCACGATGTCAAGCCGTCGTACTTGAATGCCATGTCAGTCTGACGATCTGACCAACACCTCCTAGAGAGAAGACCTGCGGACAAAAGGTGTATACTTTGTTACATCATCATCAAGCGGCTAATGTTAATTCCCTAAATTTCGCGGCTTGATGATGATGTAACAATGTATACACCTTGGGTCCGCAAGCCTTCTCTTTAGGAGGTGTTGATCTGACACAATGTCCTCAGACATGACAAGGTTGATGGAGTTCCCCGTCGAGTCACTAAACTGGTCGAAGGTTCTTTTATAAATGTTCAGGCTGTATGCATAAGCAAGTGTCTTAATGGAGATCGATGCGGCTGGAAGATCATAACCCCGAACATCCGCGTGACGATTTAGGTATTGCAGTAATGATTCCAGATAGAAGATTTACAGGAGGGGAGATAGAGGACATCCCTGCCTGACACCATTCAAGAGTTCAAAGGTAGGTGATACGGAACCATTAAACGCCACACACGATGTGACCGAAGAATACAGTTCGGAAATGTCGTACTAAATGTCCGAAGACAAAGTTAATGAAACACATCAAAAAGGAATACGTGGTCAACCTTATCAAAGGCCTTTTCCTGGCCAAAGCTTAACACAGCAAGAGTCTGATGTCGAACACGAGCTTCCTCCAACACGAGCTTCCTCAGAAAAACGTCGAAGTTCCTCAATCCAATTCTTCGTGGCAACCGATGGGAAGATTGGGTGGTTGAAGAATGATGAAAATGGGAGTGGAAAGCTGATATGTCTGAAACAGAATCCACAACCGCACTTTCCATCTCCAGGCGGGAACATTGCTTGGCGTTCGTTCGACGCCTCTCCTCTGCGAATTCTGCTGATGACACATTCCTAATGTGTCAACTGCCCAGGCGAGTTTTGTTCTGAGCGCTGCGCCAGCTGCTTTTCGAATCATTAGGGCCTTGATCTCGCTCTTCACTTGTCTGATGTCGGCAGCAAACTCCTCCTATGGGAGTGGAACTATAGAGGAGTCTCAAAATCCCTTGCCGCAAAGGAAGATGACGACGATGGCGTCTGGCAGCATCAATCCCAACCTTCCTGAAGAAATGTTGGATTTTTGTTTTTAGCCATAACCACGAAACTAAGGAAGGAGGCAATTTGTGGAGATGGCTTTTCACAAATTGAGTGAACGATTCCATGTATTCCTCGTTGTCTAGTAGAGAAACATTCATAAACAATTTGCGATGTGAAACAGTTCCTATAGCTGATGCTGAAATTCGAGGATTCCATGACCACATTATGGCACTGTGGCCATAGAAGGAACATGGAATGACCTCATTGATGGGTCCCTAATGGTATATGTTTACTTCGTGAAGAGTGTGTCCATAAGTCGAATAATGCGATTTGCTGGCACAAATGATGCACATGTCCAGATGAAAAGATGTTGTCATCTGGATGGCAGTTAAAGTCAACATCAATCTCTGCAGGTAGGGATGAGCACAAAAAACTGTCAATGTCAGTAAAGAATGTCTGTTTCTCTACTGCAGCACTTGGAGCATATACGTTAAGCAGTCGGAAGTTAACACCAGATGTTGAGATATCTAACGAAATCTCTCTGCATTCGCAGTCGTACATCTGAGTGGAAAAAATGCGGAGAACTCGCTTACGTTCTCAAACCGCTAGGGCATATTCTTCATTCCACCATGGCACTGGAATTTTAGTGGAAGAGGATGTAAGTTTAGGAACGGATTATTCTGCCGCATGGAGGATGCGGGAAGTGAAATCCTCTACAGCCTCATCTACAGATGGAAAGGGTGTTTTATTTTCAAAGTGTAGATGGGATTGGAAGACCTGCCAGTCTGCTTTATCCAATTTCCAACGTGGTAGAGGGTTAGAAAAAGTAGAAGAACTCTGGCAAATACTAATCGAGAAATGATCAGTACCATGTAAATCTGGGAATACGCTCGAGGATAAATTAGGTGCGAAAGATGAAGACGATATAGATAGATCGATACATGAAAGAGCCGTCGGCTGAGTGGAGGAATGTTGGCGAGCCATCGTTTAACAAATTTATGTTAAAACATCAAAACTTTCTCTATAACATATCCTCTTTTAGAGAGCTTTAAAGACCACCAAATGGGTTTGTGGCCATTAAAATCACCTAGAATTAGAAAGGAGCTTGGAAGTTCACACAACAAAGATGACAAAGATCATACAGTAAGATAAAGTGAACATACAGTAAGAGGTGAGAGATCTTTGAGTAAGACTAACTGCTACTGCCTGGAGATTGGATGTTAAATTAATGGTAGTAAAAGGCAGAGATCTTTGAACTAAGATGGCAACACCACCACAGGCTTTATTTCCGACGTATACTCCTTCCTAATAAAAGTAAACCCTTTTAGGGTAGGAGACTGGGAAGGCAAGAGGAACGTTTCTTGCAAAGCCAATAAGGAGGAAGAGAACTAAGAGCTTTAGGTCTTCTAAGCGACAAAAGAATCCATTAAGGTTCCATTGTAACAGGGCCATGATGAAGGTTTTAAGATGTAGGTTTAAACTCTCGAGATAACTCCATCTCCTCGATAGGAGACACTTGTAAATTTAAGAGAAGTCTGACTTTCCCCCCAGAACTGGGGAATTTGGTGTCGTTTCTACTATACGTTTTTTTGAGGGGTTAGAGGAAGGTGACATCTCTGACGAGCGTTTCTCTTTCCGAAGTTTTTGGAGGAGTTCCTGGTGGTATAATCGATTTCGAAGTCCGACTAGTGCTAGCAGATGGTTCTGTGGAAGTGGAAGTTCCACAGGAAAAATCTGCAATATGCAAATCTGTCATAGTTTCAACTGACTTAACAGAAGGAAGACTCTTAGCTACAGGTGCATAGTTACGAACTTCATTCAATTCTTCCGGAAATGACAAACCCCCAAGGACACGAACCTCTTGGATTTTCTTTTTCTTCCGCCAAATAGAACAGTTTCTTGAAAGGCCAGAGTAGGAACCCTTACAATTACAACAGCGGAACTCATTCGAATAAGCTTCCATGTCATGACCAGACAGGCCACACTTGCAACAATCTGCATTAAAATGACAGCTTGTTCTCATGTGACCATAGCTCTGGCATTGAAAGCATCGCAACGGGTTGGGGATAAAGGGTCTCACGTGACAGTGGATAAAACCGATGTGTATGGTATACAGCAAAACTGTTCCCTCAAAGATAACAATGAAGGAATTTGTAGGATGAGAAACACCATTCCTCCTTGGAGCGATCCGACGAATATTAACAACGAATTGATCACCCAATTCGGCAACGATTTCCTCATCCTCCATTCCTTTCTTCTTACGTGAAGACACCTTTCTTATAGCAAAAACAAGACTGTAATTTCATATCCACAGGTAATCTGGTTACTTTTATTTCATTACCTTTCTTATAATTCAAGGTTGCATGGGGAGAAACCGAAACCGGTTTCCTTTTCAAGGATAAAAGGGTGGTAGCTTGTTTATCCTTAACGACTTCAATAAGTAGATGACCATTAAAAAGTCTCTTCACATGTTTTGTATCCCCAACAAGCCGTTTAAGCTTTTTGCAATTAAAAATGGGAAGATGGTCTTGAACTACTCCCCACTTGCCAATTTCATCTCCAAAAACTTCGGATTTTTTGGTAGTCTTCAACTAGATATCTCTTCACGATCGTTATTTTGTTTTTGTTATTATGCTTCAGGTTTTGGTTTTTCATAATAAATGAAATTATCTTTCATCTCCCTCGCTCCCACCCACCACCGAGCCCAACAAGGGGATGCACATTGGCACCAGGTATACGAAGGGGATATAGGCAGTGCCTAACCCTATGGCCGAAGCTCCAAGGAGCAACAAGCAGCTGACTGATCTGGATGGGCTCATCCAGACCACCCATCCTTCCGAGAAGCAGGGACCAAAGTGGTGTGTTGTTCCGGAAGGCCTACACTCAATCACCAGGAGTAGGGTCGCTCAAAAGTAAGGCCTTCACTCAATCCCCCTTTCCCCAGAAGTAGGGTCGCTGCGCACGCCAAACACGCAGGTGGACGTACTGGACGCAATGGAGGCCATGTCAAAAACATGCCTCTACTGCGAGCACCGGTCCCTTTGGGAGGGTCCACAACCCACCGGATACTTTTTGTCTGGCCTCTCTGCTAAGGGCTGTCTGGCATGGCTGACCCAATCCAGCATAGCCCTTAGCGTCACTGAGGCACTCAAGCCCCTCCACCACGCCAAGGTAGTGCCCACGAAGGGGTGATGTGGACTGTGAGGTGGCTAGGGTCGGCAATTTAAAGATGGATGTTGGTATTTCCAACCTTTACGAATTCTGCATCTACGGTGCGCTCAGCAATATTACGTTGTCTATTGGTAGAGGAGAGTCTCTGTAGGACCAACACAGCGGTAACGCCCAACACCAAACCAGGGGGTATGCATGCATTGGCATACTGTCCCTTCATGAAATCGCAGATGGTGTATGGCCCATCTGCGACCACCAATACCATACTTTCCATGATGGTCACAAAGAATTAAAAAATCATAAAAGGTTCGGGGGGAGGGGTGCTCAATACACAAACACAAACGAAGTCACATGCTAAATATAATAGCCAAGTTCAGTCCTTAAAGTCACACACGACTCACAATTTCACAAAGTAAAAATGTCACTAGTCGGATCCTGGTTCTCCAGCCTCCAACAGTTCATCCAAAGATTCGGGATCCACTCTTATCTTTTGCGCTTGCTGGCGCTCGTTATATCTGAAAATCCGCTACGTGATAATTGGCTTGCCTGCCTTCAAATTATGCAAGGTCATTGACCACGCAGCACTATTTTGCGCGCACACTCTCGCTGAAAAGCTTTTCTTCAGCTTCAGCTGAGAGTGGTTTTTTTGCGCTCCTTTGCGCTGTGAGCGTGCTTCCTTTCTTCCTAAATGAAACACTTTCCTCTTAAAAAAGCAATTATTGTTTTTCCTTCGCATATCTGTTCTACTTTAGTTTCAGGCTCGTTTTGTTGTCTTGAACTTATGCCCTGATAAAAGCGCTTTCGCCTTCGCTTTTTCGTTAGCCTCCTGTTTCGTTTGGGTATCGATTGTAGCACCTTCCCCTAAACGACACGAAACTCGCCATTCACTGCTAAGAAATTATTACTCCAGTGAGTTTGTATATTCGGATATTGAGAATAATTGAAAATAGGTAGCCTATTAAGTATTTATGTGAGTTTAAAAATGCCGTCAATATTGTTTTTAGTATTGTCATCAGCTCCAAGTAAATAATTAGAGATTTAATAAATTAGACGACAGATTTAAGTAATGCCATAACGAACAGAATTATAGATAGTGTGATCACTCATGCAATAACCAAAGCTAAAATCAGGCGAGGCAGTGTATGGGTGAAATAACAGCGCTGCTGTCTCTATCAACCTAAAGTGTTCAATCTGCAAGTTTGAATTTACTGCAAAACAAGAAGCAATCATCATATGAAATAGGAATTAAATGGGAATCAATATGGCTGCCTGCATTAATGATTGTCCATACTTTCTTTATATAGGGTGTTTTTGAACTCGGTACACAAACTTCACAGGGTGATAGGTGATAACATATTGAACATTTTTTAACTAAGAATGGATGGTCCAAAGTTCACCATTAAATCGCTACAGGGAAAAAAGTTACCAACAATTAATTATCAATTTTATTGACAATCGATTACAGTAACTGTTCAAAAGCGCTACCACGAACAATAACCCATGCCTGACTTCGTCGAGACATTGATTGGCCAACAGTTTCAAACATGCCCGGCATGCCACGTATGTTCCCAGCTACAACTGCAATTCTGGAAACTAAATCCTCGTCTGAGTTAACTGGAGTCTCATAAGCTTGACTCTTCATGTATCCCCAGAAAAAGTAATCCAAAGATGACAAATCAAGAGACCTAGGTGGCCAAGCAACAGGTCTGCCTCTGCCAATCCATTGGACCCCAAAAGTTGTATTGAGGTAATTCCGCACACCAATGCTGAAATGTGCAAAGGCCCCATCATGTTGAAACCACATCCGATTGCGAATGGCAGTCGGTACTTGTTCCAACAGTTCTGGCAAATGTTCCTCCAAAACGGGAAGAGCCCACGGTGCAGATATAGAACCACTCTACGTAATAAATTACTTTTGCCCGTTTTTTAGGTATTAAATCGAAATAATAGACCACTGCTCAGTTAAAATATCTTCGTTATTTTTTCTTTTACCGATTAAAATTCTTCTCGTAAAAATTCAAAACCGTAGTGAGGAGAGAGGCCTAGCTGGGCCTTGGCTCAGGGCCCTTGCATAAGGGGAGCTGCCAGAGCTGTATAGAATACATTAAGGGGGCACAAAATAAAATTAGGGAGTACAGTTTTCCCAGGGCCAAATTTACTAAGCTATGACACTGAACTAAGTCGTTGAATTGATATAATTCAACTGCAATGGCAGCCATATTTGCTTTGCTGATGACTGTTTAGGAATCAGTCGTGTTGTTAAATAGTACTACCGTTGACTACAGGATTACAGTACTGTACATCACTCGCTGCATCAGTCAACGAAAGCGATGATTTTAACAACACGCGGATTGTTGCGGCGTGTAACCGGCGTGCTTTTGTCGCTATTGACACTGGAACAGTACCGGGAATAGTGATGCTTCTGTCCGCTAGCGCTGTTCGCAGTATCCGCCTATCGGTACGAGCTGACGTGCTTCTCCGGGCCCCAGAGCCTGGTGTGCCTTCCTCTCGCCATTGCTTCCAACATCGGCCTACAATCCGTGCGTCCCGCGACACATGGACAGCAATCCGTCTGGTTGACCATCCAGCATCGTAGAGGCCAATAATCCGACCTCGTTCAAATTCCATTAATTGCGTGAACGGTTGTCGTTGTCGTCGTCGCGGCATTCAGACCGTTGTGCGGATTACAGTACTGTACGTTCACGAGGCAGTTGCTTCCTCCCTACTGTCTGGAACATCTCGCACAGGTGTCAACTGATGAGCCTATACAGGCACTCGGACACCCTGTATCAACCCAAATGGTCATGTCCCGTGAGCATGCATCTAATCGCTTACTAGTCGGAGGATGACGACCCCTCCCCCCCACTAAATATGGATAAGGTCGGATAACTCCTTGTTGGTGGGGCAATTTCATTGCAAAGCAGTATATATATATATATAATTCAAATGATATTAAACGATGCTTGTCGACGGCGGAATAAATAAACATCAATCAAACCATAAAGGTTCTCAAGTCTGGCCAGACTCAAATAGGCGAAGCTTCACAAGCTTCCAAAATTAGGTTGCGCCGTCTCAAGATCAACCCTAAACATAACGCCCAAGATAGCGTCAAGTGGCCCCTTTCATCAGGAGGAGGGGCCATAATTACAAGTAATGGCGCCTTAACGAGAAGAGGAAAGTTAAGGTGCCTTGAAGGTTGCTTTCTGGCTTCCACACACGAGATTACCTCAACAAATACCCGCTAACCCCAGATTGGGAAACGAGAACAGGAATATTGGTCGTCAATCGACTCCTTGCAACAGGTCGCCGCAAAACCGGAGTAAGAAGGAAAACAAACCAAACATACCCAGAGCACTCCATATGGAAGAGGAAATTTCTACTGTTAGCGAATGCGTTTCGAAAAAAAAACGCTTGGTTTTTCTAAGGTCGCTACATGTTATGCACGTGGCCATACCACATGTGGATTTTCAATTCTCTAGAAATGGGCATTATGGATATTAAAAATACCTTCTCTCGTAAACAGCTTCATCTGTAAACAGAACATGTGCAGAAAAATCTGGCTGGGTAGCAGTTTGTTGAAGAAAGCACTGTACAAATTGAACACGCTGAGGATAATCTTCACGGTTTAAGGTTTGTACCCTATGTTAGCAACGGCTCTAGTACTCAAATGTGGCATTCCCATCGGCTACTCCATACACAAAATGTATGTCTGCAAATACTGTATGCTGCCATTAAGTACAAGAGTTTTCAAGATTAGCAGTACTCTAAAGGTTCGAGGAGTCAACGGTTAACTAAAAAACGCACTGAAAATTTCAAAGTCTAAATTTGCATGCATAATTCAACTGATAATGGGTTGAGTATTTAGAACATTTTTCCCTGTAGCACTTTAATGGTGAACTTTGGACCATCCATTCTTTGGTAAAAAGTGTTCAGTATGTTATCAGCTATCACCGTGTGAAGTTTGTGCACAAAGATACCTTGTAGAGGGCTTTATATCAACCTAGAGTGCCTTAATAATCATTTTCGGTCCCGTATGTATCTAAACCTATATTAAAAACCCTGCTTATAACGACTACTTACGCAACCAATCAGGTCCTAACCTAACTCCAATTACATCACTATTCTCTGTAATCAACCAGTCAAAGTCAAGAGAAACAAAAATCCAACCACTGGTTCTTTTAGCCTAATGATATTGTTCGGAGAGTGGTTGCGAAAATCCTGTCCAAAAATAACGACCGCCTCGCTTATTATGTGCGACCGGTCAGGCACAGCAGGGCTAGATTCAAAGGTGCAACCGTAACACGGAACCTGTTGACGACCTGTCAGACTTTATGGAATCATCCTGGATGTGCTCGAAAAACATTTTGAGAATTGAATTGTCGCTAAGAACACAAGAAAGTGCAAACAAAATAACTTAAAGAATAACTCGTGAATTGTCTGTGAGGTTTTATCCTACGCCATACCTCAAGTGTTCAAAAAATTATTGATTATTTTATAAAGAAATGAACATATCTGTTTTTAATCTTGTTTGTTGAGTTGTAACTATTTGGTTCAACCTGTATATAACGACCACCTGGGCTTAACGATCACTTTTGCTTGGTCCCCTGGTGGTTGTTATAGACAAGTTTTTACATGTAAAATTTTGTATTATTGGTAGTATGAAGACCTTCAAATAAATCATTACTAAAGGATTACTTCGTTCATTATATGGTTAGCGAAACTCGACACACCAAATTTAACATTACTAATACATGATATCGATGGATATGAAGTTTTCAGTTGAAAAACACCGAAAACGCGATTCCGAGTTGAATTCACCTTGTTGATGGCTATATGTGTTGATTCGTTCTTCTTTTTTTTTTACTGTTCGTTTCAAGTGACCTAGATAGCGCACTTAAATTTGTATACATCAGCTTTTTCTCTTGGATCTCTTCTTTAATACAACTGAGTTGCCTTCTTAGGGCGTTCTTATTCCTAAAACCGGTCTTGTTTAGTTTCTTATTGAAGAAAGGGACCAGATAGTTAGGTTTTCAGTCTTATCGTGTTTTAAAGTGGTAATAGGGTCATCAAACATATTTTAATATTTTTGCTTAATAATTTAACTTTATCGTAGCTTCATTGAATCCGTTTGCATTAACATAGGTCCTAATTTTACATATTTCACTGTTTCTGTGCACGCTCGACGTATTGTATCGGTGGTTGAAACCAGCCAATTTGTATTGGTGAAAAAGCGTTTCGTCATTCTGTGCATGCAGATCTCTGCAAGTAACCACCCCCTGCAAAAATTAAGGGTAGGACGTGCGAACAAGTTATTTTTACTCCGTGCAATAAGATCTAGCATCGCATAAGGCAGGGGGGTTGCTTGTTACCGACCCATTAGACAGTCGACGTATCGATTGCGGTTCTTCCTTCGCCCAGCCGACAATGTCTCTGATGAATCTGTCTATCGCAAAAAATTAGAATAACTCAATTGATCTCCAATCAATTATCTCCATCTTTGCATTCTATCGTTCTTTCCTTATCTCCTCTTCAGGGTTGCTTTTATTTTGGTTTTCGTATTCCATATGCAGTCTTAAACTAAGATCATTCCCCTGGCTCCCCATCCACCATCGTGCCCAAAAAGGGGATGCACATTACCACTGCAGATACGGGGGGATACAGCCATAGCCTAACCCTAAAAACCGAGCTTCTAAGGAGGCCGGACCAGCCGTTTAGTGTGAACGGGCCAGTTTTCCCGTTTTACTGAGAACCAGGGGCCAAAATGGTGTGTTTTTCCGGAATAGAATTCCCCCAACCACCAGGACCCCATTTCTTCCGAATACGGGTCGCCGCGCACGGTAATGAAGCCTCCGTTGCGAGCACTGGTTCTCCGGGCGGGTCCACAACCATGTCACTTAATCGGGTTCCTCGCGGCATTTTTGACTTTCAATACACCACTCAGCCTCAATAGTTGTAACTTGTTATCTTCACTTTTTTCAATTCGTATGCTTTATGGAAATGTATGCAAATGTGAAAGATTAAAAAAACAAGGTAGGGAAAGTCAATTAAAGGAAAAAGGTAAGTGGTTGTATATTTATTGGATATGTGAAATGGTTTGATTTTGTTTTTTTATTTTTAAAATGATTTAACAGTTGTTCGGATTTTGTTTATTTTTTGTCTGAGTGATTATTAGACATCAGTTTTCATTTAATTAAATGCGCAATATCATGTGTTTAGTGTATCGTTGTTTTTATGAGTAATGTGGTCGGCTTTATAATTTCTGGACGCCCTTAGATCATGCATAAACGGGACGCTGGATGACTTGTCAAATAGACAGGGTGTCGACTGATAAGTAAAACTTCTCAGCCCCTAATGCTGTCCGAGTCAGCCGCAGATGGTTTGTGCGAGTGGCTACTCGAAAAATATGTGCAGTATGTTCTCAACCACGCCGCACACAAAACACCCATCGGATGCAATCACTTCCCACACCCGAAGCCATTCTAAAGAATGAAACCCTTGATGCAGAACCTCCAATGAAAACTGAAGGCAGTCCCCTCAAAGGCTAGGAACTTCAGTGCCTTCATAATCGCTGACCAAAGATAGTCCGGGAGGAGACTGACTACCTTAGTAGTCGTTCCCAAATCAATATTGCGAGAGAACCAGGATTCTTCCAGAAGACCAAGATCATCGAAATTTTTACCTTTCAATACCAGGATAAAGACTCGAAAGTCGGCCTGGAATTTTTTATAAAGGCCCAATTAACGACTGTGTACAACTAACTACAAGCAACAGAGGAGGCAGTGCAGACTCAATGACAAATAAATAAATAAATAAATAAATAAATAAATAAATAAATAAATAAATAAATAAAATAAATGCACAAAACGTCCAAACAGTAAATATTATTTTAAAAAATTAACTAAAAAAGCTCACTGAGAATAAAAACAAGTTTATAAATTATTGGATTTGAAAAAGAGACGAAGATGGATGAAAACAAAATTCGCCCAAATGGGATAGGATTCAAGAACACCCGAATTATCGTCGACATACGGGGCAGCCATTAAGACTGTGACGAATGTCGGGCAGCCCCAACCGTCCTCTCTGAAAAGGGACCAACAAGAACTGAGCACGCATGGGGTAACTGTTTGGGCATCCCCAAACAAAACTGATAATCTTCCTCCGAACTGTAACCAAATCACGAAAAGAAGAAAATGCAAACAAACTTTGGCCGTCAACAATGGAATGATATGCGAAGAACAAAGCGCAGTTTGACAAACATGGACGAACTGAAGCGAAAACCTTATCAAGACGAGAGAGAAATTTGACAATCGCATATTTCCAATGCACTGAGTCCACTGATAGTGAAAATGAAAACGTGTAACCTAACATTACCATTTGGCTACTCCAAGAGATGGGGAAATAACGAAAATGGTCGTTGGGCCATCGCAAGTTCTCTTGTAGATGTTTAAGATAGTGGGGTCCATACGCAAACATTTATTATTTATAGACACTACTGGCAACGAATATCCCCTGATTTGAGGATGACGCAACAGAGGTTGTATGAGAATAGAAATTATACACGATGAATCATGAAATAGAGCAGGATTGTTCAGGGTCAAAAGATTCAGGTTTTGCAAGACGCTACTGAAGACCATATAGACTGTGTTTAGCAGAGTAATAGGCCTCCACGGGGGCAAGAGTTCAGGAGATGAGCATTTTGATAATAAGATTATCTTTCCTACAAAGAACTCTGAAGTAATGGAGGAGAGGTCGGAAAGGATGGATTGTAAACTCGAGTAAGGAAAGGCCTAAAATATCCAAGTTTTTATTGCAAAAAGCTTACGGGAAGACTGGACTGTAAAGGACCGCCTGCAGACAAGAATTTATTCACTTAGTCTTCGTTAAAAGGGCGGATTATGAAGGCATCTGTGTCGTCGGCATATGTGTCGTTCACATACTGCAGATACTCATAGACGCTGACACACGAACAAAGAACAATACCGCACGTCGCCTAAACTAGCTCTCTATGAGGTCCGCGCATCAAGGCAACATCTCATTTTCTTTTCATTCTATTCCCATCCACTCACCGCCTTTACTTTGTATAAAGCCCCCCTTATTGGTTATTGTAATAAGCACGCACTGTATAAATACCTGGCCGGGCCAGCTTATCAACTCGTAGTTTTGTAACCTCCGATGATGGCGTAATGCCGAAACGCGTTAGGTATATTAAAATCATACTACCGTATCTACTCTTGACCCTTTCTTTATTTCTATTAGACACTATGATACTCGATGAAGCTCAACCTAGGGGAGTGCCACTACCCAATCCTTTGTGATCTGCGAAAGAAAGATTGGAACGTCGAAGAATGACCAAACTTGAGCATGGAGAGAATGTGCAATATAAGATAACAAAGCACTGTTGGGAAGATAAGACATTACAACAATAATCCCTCTTCACATGAGAGTTTTTAAATTGACCGGTTCATACCATTTAGAAAAGTAGATTCCTTGTTTATTTGAATTTACCGACTATCCACCCACTGAGAAATAAATACTCCAATAAGTTTGTGTATTCAAATATTGAGAATAATTGAAAATTTAATAATACAAGGCACGCCCAATGTCTAGACGTACCTAAATAAAACCTAAACACCAATGGTGGAGCTAATAATTTCGATTGGGAATAATATTAAGGATAGAGAGAAAACCTTTGGTTATGTGACTAAGATGGCCACCATCTTGCATAATACGACTTCTGATTTTCAAATGAGAATGGGTTGGAATCCTAACAAACACAATGGTGTTGTTATTTTTTTTATGTATCTTTACCCTTTCTTGAGTTAATGCAGTTATTTGGTCAGACACAACACCCATTCACCATAAAGGCCTCAATTGGGGTTTCGAATTAACAAAATGTCACAAATGTCATGTCTTACGGGTTGTGTTCAATGTGTTGGCTGCCGTTTCTGATTGTCAAATCCAACCTGAAGCCATTCATGTTGAACGTTCAGGAACAAGTGGGGTAACACATTGACAAGCCTATGTGATACAGTTTCAGATGTACACTATCTTCTCTGCATACACCAGAGTCATTAAAACCCCAAAAATTAAAACCACTGGGGTCAAGTCCGAAGATCTAGGGGCCAATTCCACTGGTCCACGTCGGCCAATCCAATGATTGCGAAATCGCAGGTCTAGATATTCCCTAACAACATGGGGCAACATTCTGTTAAAAGAATTCCGGGTAGATCCCATCTTCTCTGAGGAGTGAGAGCAAAATGTCACTCTCTAATATCTCACGATAGGAAGAACCATTTATATACCCTCAATAAAAAGCGGTCCTCTATTCGGATGTCCTAAATACCACACAACACAATAATTTTGTCACAGTCTACCATCTGTGAAAGATAAAAATCCAATATGGATCTCTTCACTGAAAGAATCTTATTTCCAAATGGGTCGGGTCGTTTTCCATTTGTCCTGCAACCCAATCAGCAAACTCAACGCTCCTATCAGGATCATCCTCAGAAAGATGTTACACCACTGAATATAGATTGTAAGGAATTCCACTTATCCAGTTTGAGGATTCACCTCAGGAATGTACGAGGAAACCGAGCTGCAGGCTGATTCGGCGAATGCTACGTTGCGGGCTCTTGGAGTCAAGAAGCGAGGAGAGCGACAGCCATATTTTCATTTGTTGGTATTTTTAGGCATCCATTTCTTGATTTCTCGCAAAGACTGCCCGTTTTGCTCAAGGTTAATGGGTGCTCGATCGGATCGCGTTGGTTAAAGGTAGCAGCAATGTTGCGTTGGATTGTCCGCCGGCCATTAAGATGCTTTGAATGCGTTCCGCCTTGGTCAGCACCATCACTTATTCAGTCTGAAAAAGGAAAAAAAAATCTGCATTAGCTCAAGAATGAGTTAATAAAAATAACAACACCGTTGTGTTTATCAGAAAATATTATGAGCCACTTTCCATTTGAAAATTAGGAGTTGTATCCAAGATAGCCGTCTTTAAAGTTGGCGGCCATCTTGGTCACACGACCAAACGTCCCCCCCCCCCCACCCCAATAGTATCCCCAAACAAAATTATTAATTCCAGCCATATTTATTAGGTTTTATTTAGGTGAGTCCAGACTTTTGGCATAATTTCGTCACAACATCTCATTTGGCACTATTTTTTTTCGGAAGTATGTTCGGTAACTCTTATCCAAGCAGGTAAACGCTTTTTTTCCAACTTCGAATATCAGTGTTCAATTCCACAATCTTCAAATCAAACCCCCATTAAATTCTTTATGAATCTCACCCCTAAATCAGATCACTATAAATTAAATACCGTCTTCATTCTAATTTCCTATTCACAAAGCTGTAACCCTTCCACGTTATCCCAATACACAGCGTAAATTAAATGTTGGAAGCTACTTGGAGGATCGGCAAGAAAAAAATATGACGGCTTATGTTTTGAAAAAATGACTTTGAAATCAATAGTATATTTATTCCACACCAATAATGACTGTAATATTCTACGCCAAGGTAACGAAGTGGACTGTCAGCAAATCAGAGCAATCCAAGTGGATTTGTAAGCGCATAAGGAGCGGCATATGCAATTATTTCATATCGAATCTCACAGGTCGTTTAAAACAAGGAGAAACAACGTATTGGTTGCACAGCAATGGTAATAAATACAGGGCAAGTCAAAAGTCACTGGGCATAGCTGTATTTCGTGAATGGTGTGTAAAATGAACGATGTGGCCATACTAGCAGGGAACAGGATAAGTGCTCTATCTTCTGGGACAGTTTTGGAGTTTATCCGTCATATTGAAATCCGTCATTTTGGGACAAGGTTCATGACTCCATGTTGCATATCAAATAACACCATTTTTTCTTAGGAATTCATTCCAGCAATCGAATTTCGGTTATCTGTAGTTGACACGTTATCATTTTCAGTGGTCCACATTCCAGCAATCGGAATTCAGTTATCAGTGGTCCACATATTATTAACAAAAACATTCCGCGAGTTGTTAAATTCAACAGTTCTCAACGCTGAAGCATCAAAAAATGACGTTATGCTGCACTGTATTGCCCATAGTAATAGAAGGAACTGTGGTTACACGCTGCATTGCGATATTAAAACAACGCTGTTGTTGGCTATCTGCTGCAAACAAGCCGGCTGTGCAAGCTGTCTGGCACAATCGCCTCGTTCGCACAGGAAAACAATCCCAGTCACGTCGCCGGTTTTTTTTCATCAAAAGGTTGGCCCATTATTAAACATCTCGATAAAAAATCATTACTATACCTTTTACAACCTTCTTAGCCGTGTCACTAAAAATTGTATATTTTCTTGCACAAAATCGTCTTCACTCATGAACGCCGCCATTTGTAAGGAAACTCATGCAACTACAGTGGCTAGATGTAAAAATGTGTCCATTGAATACTAAATGCAGCCTTGAGAAGGTAATGATGACTGATGACACCGTCAGATGGCACGACAATCTAATGCGCCGACAATTACTCTATAATGCATGGCATTCAATGTAAGTTTAAGAGCATTAACGCTTTAAAAATACTTGTTTAATAAAATAAAATAAGATTGTAAACTTGAAATAATATGCAGACAAACAATTAAATGAATTTCAAAGCAGTAATCGTTTTATTTATTATTTAATCAAATAGCCATTTTTCTTCATTTCTCGGTTGGTTTACGTTTGTTTTACGGTTTCGTTATGTGTCTCTAAATTAAAATTTAAAATATAATATACGCTGTGTATATTCGTACGGAAATTCCGTATCGGGAATGAAGACCACTATTCGTCCGCGAATTCGTGCGCATGCGCTCACAGCGGAATTCCGGATGAACAGCGCTTAAGCAAATCGTACGGAATTCCAATTGTTGCTCCGGCGTTATTTTACCACTCTCATTGAGGCTCATTGGTCACTGTTTTCCGTTACTCGAACGCCTCCGGGGGCAAGTTAATGATACATACCCCAACCTGTTTGGTTACAGGGGGGCAGTTGGTTCCCCCTCGGCCGGTTACAGGAGGAAAAAACGCCGGAGCAACAATTGAATTGAACAAATGCGAAAAACAAAATCAACGAATATTACTTACCGAGAAGATCGCTCTTTTGCCGTTGATTCCCAATTTTTTCCGCCTCTTATGCAATAGTAATAAACACCGTAATACTTCAGCTCTTTCTTTAGAGGCCGGGAAACACGTTTCGATGCCGCTTCAATTGTCCGACAATCTCGTTTGCAAAATTAGACCCAATTTTTAATATTATCCACAGACCACAGCCGATTACCGCTGTGAGCGCATGCGCACGTATTCGCGGACGAATAGTGGACTTAATTCCCGATACGGAATTTCCGGATTATTACTAATGATACGAGTGGAATTAAAATGCCCAATTATTTGATTTGATTTTGAAAGTGGAAGATGCATTCACACTGTGAAGCAGAATTGCATTCAGATATGCTAAATGATATTGCAAAATGTTTGTCTGTGATACGTTGGATGCAATCTCCATAACACTGCAGTAACAAATAGCATTATCAAGTTCTACGTTCTTACGGGCTTGCACTTTCTAGTAAAAACACTAAGCAAAGAAAAAAAGTGCAAAACGTGAGAAAAGTAAACTTTTAAAGCTCAGACGTACCCAATAAAATATTGCATATCTGATTTTATTTAGTTACCATAGGTAAAATGAATATAATAAAAATACTAACCACACTAATAAATGATTATGTAGGTTTTGTAATTAGATCGTAAAAATGAGTTAAGAACAAAATGAAGAATTAACAATATTACTGTAAAAAACAATTTATAAAATCACAGAAAATCAAAATTTATAAATTATGAAAAATTGTAAAATATAAAAAGAACATTTCAATTCAAAAACCATTACACTTTTCCATATAATTATCTTCTGCGCTTAACTTTTTGTAACAACAGCTATTCGATTAAATAATAAATAAAACGAATACTGCTTTGAAATTCATTTAATTAGGTTTATCTGCATATAATAATGCAAGCAACAGGCTAACAAAAACACCAGTAACTTTTGACCCTTACAAAAAGACCCATGACTTCTGGCATGTGAGTGTAAATAAAATAAATATTCACAAATAATGACAAAGTGGTGTAAAAATAACTATAAATTTTTTAAAGATGGTCTATCTATTATAAACTGATCTATGAATAATTTTTCCATTTTTTAATGCCTTCACTTCGTATTGAATCTTTATGTTCAAGTATGTTTGTGATATGGCTTGAAAAGTGTAGTGAGGTAAGATGGCGGCAGTGGCTTCACTGGCGACAATGCTAAAGCCGAGGCTTCCGAGATTATACTCGGAAGCCTCGCTAAAGCTCAAGCTTTGGCGATCTATATCTGTGGCTGTGCCACTGTGCAATGCAACAGAACAAGCAACGAAAAGGGTTGCTGCAAATTGTAATCTCAAACCAGTGCTCTGCTGCACACGTCTGGGCCAATGACGTATATAAAGATAGACTCCGAATCCTATTGTTAATAGCGGCAAAAAGTGAAGCAAATTGAGCCATGACAATTCTGGGCAGGAGTGAGCCGTTGAGTAATAAGCTGTCTGGCTGCTTTGTTTTTGAAGATTTTGGGCCTGAGGAATAATTAATTCAAAACCATTCCTCAAAGTTGTTCTGCGTACAACTGTACAAACAGACACGAAAAAAGATCAGGAATCATTTTCCACAAGCATAAATCAAAAATACGAAAATAAAATGAAAATACATAATTGAAAGACGATCGAAACGAAATTGAAATCATGATCGAAAAATTGTTTATAAAATATAATAAAATACTTCAAATACAAAGTAAACGAAAAGATAAACTCATCACTCCGTGATCGGCGTGTGAAAGAATTATTAATCAGCTACTCTCATGTTTAGCATGCGTTTTGCATCATCTTCACTCACTTTCGGCCATAACCGTTCTGGGCATGGAGCTTCCCATTTTGCTTCAAGTTACAACAATTGCTTCGGAGTCTATCTTTAATATACGTCATTGGTCTCGGCCTTCAACCAACACCTCCTAGAAAGAGGGCCTTCAACATCATTCTAGGAGGTGTTGCTTCAACAGAGCTCAACAATGATTTTAACCACTCTATTGCTACAGCGCTTCGTACAACTGTTGAATTTAAAAATTCGCGGATTGTACAATTGTCAGGAAACTGGAGATGGCTAATGAAAGAGGAGAGGACTGAGCTGACCCTGATGTCCAGGGAATGCCTCTACTGTATCACTGCTGCTGATTTCAACGCCTACCATTCTGAAAGAGAATCAATCGCTCACAGAATTGTCGCCTACTGGAAGATACTGGGACTGCTAAACATAAAGTTCCACAGGCCGCCCAAAAAATCAACTGATAAGGCAACCTCAACAGTAGTGTTGGCAGCATTAGTAAAAAGTCCACAACGCAGCGTAAAATGGCTTGCAGCTGAGTGTGGACTCAGCCAATCATCCATAACACGGATTCTGCGTACCAACAAGTGGCATCCATTCAAAGTTCAGATCCAGCAAAAACTATCCCGAGGATGATCCAGACGTGAGGTATTCTGTACCTGGGCTCTGAACAACCATCGACTGGATCCTTCATTTGCATATAACATTGTGTTTAGTGATGAGGCAGATTTTAATATCCATGAGATATTGGTTATGTCAGATCCATCCAAAATAGTTGATGTCAAAGTTATGGTGTTGTGTAGAACATAAGCACCCGTTTAATTGAACCAATTTTCATAGACGTATCCTAAATGCTGCGAATGTTACAGAACACTGTGTTCCCGTCACTGTTGATTGAAAATGGCAGTTTCCCTAATTTTTTTTTTCCAGCAAGATGGTGCAAACACACGACGGACATAATATCCGTCAATGGCTGGATGGGCAATTACCTGGTCATTGGATTGGCCGGCCTCATATCTCTAGATTTTTACCTGTACCTTGAAACATCTTTTGTATGCTGTGAAAATCCAAAGCAAACGTCACCTTCAGCAACGCATCCTACAGGCCTGTGACAGCATTACCCCCGACTTTCTTGCGTGTATGCGTAATGAATAGATAAAGCGCCTTGAGCTCTGTGTCCAGCAGCAGAGGCAACCCAGTTTTAGGTATGTGCTTTTGTTTGGAAAGTGTCAATGTTTTTGCTAGTACTTTGTGAACCACAACAGGAACTGAATCAGGAACTCCTGAGAAAAAACTGGTGCTATTTGATAGGCCCCTTTCCATTTAAAAAAATGAACTTTGGCATAGAGCATCACAGTCGTTAACTGGTGTTGAATAAACTATTCTTTTTAAGTGACACTAAAGATAAAAATCACACTGCTGGGTATGATGTCATCACATTTCAAACGTATGCCGTCTATTAAAAAGCTTCCAAAAACATTTTCGTCTTACTTTGTTCTTAGAAAACGATCCTCCAAGTTTGCGCCCCATATTTAATTTACATCCTGGATGTAGTCTCAAAGTTTTTCAATATTTGTTATTCCCCGTCGCCACATGTCGAATTAATAGTTTTAAAAGCATTACTGATTAGCCTGATATTTAAAAAAAAATCTCATGAAGCAAAAATCAAGATGATCATTTAGGACCTGATTGATGGAATCCCGGAATTTAGGAGTATGCTTACAAATACAGTACTATTAAAACTTACTCAAAATGAATTAATGAGTTAGAATTAGCTGCCCCAGGAAAACATTGTTTTGTTACTATACAGGGTACCCCGCAAGAGGACGTTCCACAGCTTGACTATATGGAAACATTTTGAATAAAAAAATCCAAACTTTTCCAAGGGGTCCAAATCAACGGTTTCTCAAAAAATTTAAATTAATAATTTTATTACTTGTGATTTACTTATAATTTTGCTTTGAGAAGGACATTCTGAATTTCATATTTGAAGCTCAAAATGACCACCGTGTTTGTCGAGGCATCTTTAAGAGAATTGATCCTTGTATTGACATCTTTTGAGGGGGGGGGGGGTGTCTCAAATTGATTTCAGCGATTACAAGCCATTCCATGAGAAATACACATTATCAGCCGTACTACGCTGCTCCCTACCCTAGATCACCGGATATCATCTTTATGGTGGTATGTGAAGGATACTGTATACAAACTACTACTTTCTCAAGATATGCGTGAATTCAAAGATCACATTCGCGTTGTGGTGTAAACCACTGACGAGAATGTGTCTGGGTAGAGTTGGATTGCCGCAGAATAATGAAGGGAGCTCGTATAGAGCATTGTAACTACTTATTTTGACAGTTTATGAAATAAACAGAACAATCTCAAAAGATTCAAATCTTTTTGAAACACCTTCAAACAGCTAGCCCTCCTATAACACGGTGCTCTCACAGTGCGAATGAAACGCGGAATAAAAATTGCGACAGCCCTCCCACCATGAAATCTTATAAACATGGTTTCTATATTACCGTGTTAAGCATAACTGTAAGCAGTCTCCCTATACGTAGCATGAATTTTTCTATTGCACTTTTATGGTCAAAATAATGGAGAATTTCCCTGTTTGTTTGTTTTTTTTTTCATGCACGTACATCGCAATTTTCAATTTCAATTATCAAAAATTTCAGAAACCATGCAACATTACAACACATGGCACCATACAAGAAGATCGACGACATTGTGGGTGGTCATGTGTTCGCATGACTTTGTTTATCCAATTGCGTCGCAAAACTGCCTATATAACTTAATTAATTTGACTTTTCTTTACTAATACTGAGATTCTTATAAGACAGTACGAATTAACCTGATTTGTTTTTAGTAATTCCGAGTTTCTTAAAAAGCGGTACGAATGAATCGAGTTTACATTCATTTTGTTTTTAACGATTTAAAGCGACAAAGATACTACTTCATTATTATATTACAACGCCGAGAACTGCCCGCCCTCTTCAAAGCATAAATGGAGTGTATCCCACCATAATTAGTTTTAAAAACGAATCATGTAATAAGCACTAGAAGAAAATTCAATTTAAGAGCTTTATAAATGTATGACAATTGCAGATACAAAAACACTTACCCGCCTTGTAATCTAAAATGAGGAAGAATAAATGGCGTCAAAGATAAAGCAACTCCTCTATCCCTCGCTCATTTAATTTAACCGTTCATTAAAATCGATAAGTTAATTATCACTGCTAGATTTCTCAACATAATCTCCATAACTGACTTAAGCTTGGGTTGTTTGTCGTAAATAAGTTCACGGCAAAAACAGATACCAAAGTTTTTCCTACCACGAACTCAAAACCGTTTGCGTGAAGCTAGTTTTCGTTCGAAATAAGCTCAGCAGAAAAGCGTAACAGCTGTTGATAAAATAAAATATTTAAATAAAGTTAAAATAAATATTTAAAGATTAACGAAGAAGTCTATTTGTAAAATAAAATCACGAATTACATGTGAACTATCATGAAGAACAGTCAATGCATTCCCGATGTACAAATATGAGTTTTCAAATTTCAATTAATTATTAACGAACTACAAATTTATTAGAAATAGATTATATATAAAGTTCTGGTAATTACTTTTTTAAACAATAATTTCTTGCAAAGATATCGCAACACTTTATTGAAAGTTTAATGCTTCTGAAAGAATTCAATATGTAGTAAGAATAAAAAAAGTTCAACTCTTCTCCTGAATATAAAACATCGATAGTTAAAATAGTAATAGAAATTTCAAATAAAAATTGCAGTAAACAATAATTATGAAGAACTGGCCCAACTCCAGTTCCCATTATTAAATTTAATTATTATTATCGCATATCCGATAATAAATTTAAGCGTTATATCGTCAATAATAAATAAAAATATTGAAATTCATACGCGGTGATTCTTTTATTAAAATTCTGTTACAGAAATACTTTCCAAATATTAAAATGTCTCTTCTCTTTCTTTTGTAATAAAATTGCTGATCATTTCACTTAAAATTAAAGCTACTGGCGTTCCAGAATAATTCGTAAATTATTTGGGATTAGTAATAGTAACAGCTTACATGAGGCGAGGTTATTTTCAAAGAATTGTGAGGAAAAAAATCTAGCTACGCACAATTATTATTTGTAATTTCTGTAATAACTGGATAAAATTCTCCATACGGTTTTATTATTATATATTAACTATTAATAAAAAAATAATAGTTACTTTAAAAAATTATTATCTAAATAATATTTCAAGGAATTTTAATATTACCTAAATTTTATTGCATTGCTTTATTTTTTTTTCCGATCCTCGTTGTTTAAATTTCTAAATACACATTTTAAGGTAAAATATTAAGGTTTACTGAATTTGAATTTTTTTCTTCTTCTTAAGCGTATTTGTTATGTATAGGAAACTTGCCACTCTTCCACCTTCACCAAAGTAGAATGGTCGAAGCTAGCAATCTACCACTGGCATCGAAATATGCAAAACTGGGCGAGACGTTGATTGGTTGCCGATACACATAAAAGACGAAATCTCGATAATGATAATTTATTCGTTATTGACATCGACTTTCGAGAACAATGGCCGAAGAAAGTAAAATTAGTTTTTTTATGAGAATGTTTTTGTTGGCCCAGCGAGCTGCTCGCCTTCTCCGTCAATTATCTGCGGAATTCTTAGGAACAATGTTCATTGTTCTCATCGGTTGTGGATCGACGGTATCAGATTGGCAACACGGGGACGTCGCCTCTATTGTCAGCATTTCTTTTGCTTTTGGGTTTGCTGTGGCTGCTGTTGTCGAAGCTTTTGGTCACGTGAGTGGCGCCCACGTTAACCCGGCTGTCACCGTCGCCATGTTCCTCGTCCATAAAATCAGACTGATTCCCGCTCTTTTGTACATTGGCTTCCAATTGATGGGTGCTACTACTGGTGCTGCTCTGCTGGAGGCATTGACTCCTGACGTCCTCAATTCTTCATTCGGACTGACTCGGTTCAACGAGAAGCTCGTCCCGAGCCAAGGGTTTGGCGTAGAATGTTTGATTACATTTCTTCTTGTTCTCGTCATATTTGCGGTCACAGATTCCATTCGTGATGACGCTCATAGTGTAGCTGCCGTCGTCATTGGCATCGCCGTTGCTGCTTGTCATTTATTTGCGGTAACTATTTGTCAAATCTTAATTTCTGATTTATCGAAACTAATATTAAATTCCTGATAAATTCGCTTTCTAGATTCCATTCACGGGTTGTGGTTTAAATCCAGCGCGAGTATTTGCTTCTTCAGCTATCATTGGCGATTGGACCAACCAATGGGTAAGTTTATTTTATTTTTTTTCTCAACCCTTTCCACTTACTCAGTTTTTAATTTAATATTTTTTATATTGTAATTTCAGCTCTATTGGTTAGCCGAATGTTCTGGAGGTGTTTTAGCAGCCAAATTCTACCTAATATTCTTCACTGCTGACGGCACATCCCTCTCGGGTCGTCTAGTTAAGGTGGTCTATTCCTGTACCGGACGTGAGCCCGACAACCTTCTTCCTAATGACCCACTGCTCTCCAGAGAAATCGCACAACGATATGTAGATCCGCCTCTACGAAAAGAACCTTTCTAGATTCACTTAAGTCTTTTTTTAATGCTAAAATTTAACAGCAATTCGTTGCTGGAATGTTAGTTTCAATTATCTAAACGTAACCTTCATTACGATGTCTTTAACTTTAAACTTTGTCAATAAAATTTTAAAAGTTTTTATCGTTGTACAGAAATTGTAACTGAAAATGAATTTATAAAAATAAAGCGATCTGACAAAATGAATTGAAGCTGAAAAAAATTCTAGATTCAACATAGTTAATAGAATCCTGGTCAAAGCAAAATTAAGATTTAAAAATAGTTTTATTCTATGG
>JAHWFO010028926.1:2140436-2167320 GCA_023313115.1 Rhysida immarginata | reverse complement strand
TATTCCTCAATCTAAATCAAAGTAATTTCTCAATACTTGTCTTAAGAGCGTGTTTATCTTTAAGACACTACTGCCTCACTAGCTTGACGTAGGAGTCCGTTCCCCAGGCTCCTATTTGGGAAAGATAATATTTATCTTTTGATATAGAAATGAATTATTTTCAATTCGTAAACCTCTTTTAATTACTAGAGATTCCACTAAATAAAAATTCAGTTGAAAAGCCTGATTAGTCTTTAAATACTCATTCGTGCTGTATCTAGGGCCTTTTTCCTTTCTCGTTCAAGCGCTTAAACAGCTGTGGGGACCGCTGCTTTTATTAAGAAAACAGCGAGTAAAGATAATTAGAAAATTCCAATATTCATTCCCGTCAATTCTTTTATTAGTTTCGTTTTGATTAGAAATTCTCATACAAGAACTTTTAATATGGTGATGATTACTGGGAATTGTTTTTCCGATCAGGAGACCGACGAATGAAACCAAGCTCCTGAATGAAATCTGAGATGAATCTGGAAACAATTTTGGCCGTTCGGTAAAATGCCAAAAATTAACGGAATACCTAAAAGAAATTAATAAAAAAGAATGCTTGTGTTCTCCAGGATCGAGCAGTGAGACGGTCGAGCGGAAGTTGACCACTCTCCATCTCGAAAGCTCAGTGTCGACGGCGTTTTCCTCCCTGTCCCGCTGAAGTCACAAACAGTGGAGGGACTGAGGAAAAACTAGAATATTTCTCAGAAAAACTGAGAAATAAATAGCACTATAATGATAATATATTGTTATCACTTATTATATGAGGCTGATAACACGGAGCCCCAACGACACCACTTCCTCCTACCATTTCGCTCAATGGATAACGAGGGACAATAGCAAAAATGACAGTGTCAACAAAGGGTAAAAACTCAAATTGGCCATTATCATTATTATCATTTCCTTTCTATGTAAATATTGATCTAACAGTAAATCACATTGACCCAATTAACACATCTTTTGACACTACTTTTGTTACACATTTGTGTTGTTGTTTTGCCTAATCTTAATTTCTAAATCCTCGTGTCACACCGAGCACGGGCCTATGCGGCCGAAACCCACCAGAATCTAGCTGAGTGGAAGATGGACGACAGATTAAGTAAAACCCCGAACGTAAATATTGAACTAATTTGAAATAAAAATAATAATAAGGTCCGGTTCCCTACACGGCATTATCTCTCTTTTTATTCATTTCATATTATTAGATGTTTATTTACTAAAATATCAATTTAAAAAATAAAACTTAAACACAGGGTGATAAGTCCCTGAAAAAAATGACGTTTTGGATAGAGGCTATCCTCTGTCAAAGCAAAATGGATAATAAATATCAATTTACAATACAATTTAAAATCAATCAATATCAATTTGTAGATCATTTTAAAAATATTTCAGTCCAGTTTCTTCTATTTCTAACCGATTATAAATAATGGCTGTAAAGAGGCGAACGGTATCTACGTACACTACATAGACAAAAGTATTTGGACAATGCATGTTTTTCAGAAAAATTGCTGTATTACTTTATTTAGTAACAGGTAGGCCATCCTTTTGATTGTATTATAGCGGCAGCACGTCGAGGCATACTTTCCACAAGTTGTCTGTAAGTCTCCATTCGTCTTGCAAGGCATAGAAGAGATTACTATTCAAATAACGACCGATTTCATACTGCTCAACATCATCACGAATTTTTCATTTCCTCAATTGTTTTGTAATACCAAAACTTATACTCTGTCCGTCGAAAGTTTGACAGGGCGTGTCCAGTTAAATTTCAGCTTTTAATTGTTTAGGCATTGTTGCAAAACAAAATTACCAATATCTAACAATTGAAACAGGAAATTTAATTGGACACGCACATTCAAACTTTCGTTGGATAGCGTATAAGAAAATCTTGCAAACATTCCAAGAAGGAGCTTTAGCTGCGACAAAGAGATCGTCACATGTGTGCCTCCATGTCAACATTGCTTAAAAGATAAACAGAAAGTAACAATCTACTCATTCTTGGCAAATCGATTACTATATGACATGCCATTATCTATAATCTGTCCAACGAAAGTTGGAGTGGGCGTGTCCAGTTAAACTTCCTATTTCAATTGTTAGACATTGTTGCCAAAGTAGAATCTTGTTGTGAAAGATTGTGACTAATACAGTCAGAAGACTAATACGTTGTGAAAGATTAGATTATTTTTGCGAATGCTGTCTAACACGAGAGATAAGCATCATTTATTGCACGAGTTCAAACTTGGCCATAATGCTGCTGAAGCAACTCGAAATGTCATCAAGGCATGAGGTGACGGGACAATTTCTCAACGTACAACGCGTAGATGGTTTGAAAAATTCCGTGGCGGCAATACCACCCTTAAAAAAGAGGATGGTCGCGGCCATCCATCGACAACCAATTGAAGACATTAATCGAAGCCGACCCGCGTAAATCCTCACGAGAAGTTGCCGAAGAGCTCAAGGTAGACCATTCTACAGTCGTTCGCCACTTGAAGCAAATTGGAAAGATGAAAAAGCTCGATAAGTGGGTGCCCAAGTTGCACCAAAAGAACGCTATGGTGACTGTTTAGTGGTCTGCAACCGGACTCATTCATCATAGCTTCCTGAATCAGGGTGAAACCATTACTGCCAGGTCATACGTTCAACAAATCAACGACATGCACCAGTATTAGTCAATCTTGCTTTACGATAACGCTCGGCCGCCCGTCGCAATGGCACCCGCTAAAAGTTAAATGATATTGGTTACGAAACTCTTGATTATCCAGCATACTCGTCTGATCTTTCGCCACCTGACTGTCATTTTTTCCACCTCGACAATTTCCTGCGTGGGAGATCCTTCTAAAACCACGACGATGAAAAAACTGCCTTCAAGGAGTTCGTCGCCTCCAGAAGTCCAGAATTCTACGCCACCAGAATAAATAGGCTTGTGTCGTGGCGAAAGATCAGATGAGTATTGACCCTGCTGGATGTTACTTCGATTAATAAAGTCTTGTTTTAAAGGAGTTACTGCATTTTTAAAGTAGTCACTATACACCAGCCATTAATTTTGCAGCATCCTAATAGTTGTAAATATTATTATTGCGATCACTGCCGGATATGAACAATTCCCGCACATAGCGCCTATCTAAGTAACTAATGAACTTACATGCCCATGAATTGACACGATTAACGGGCTATGTACTCCCCGTAACCCATCCAATTTTCGTGGAGATAGCTGGCACAGAAGCAGAGTTATTAGCTCACGTGTTGCGAATAAAATTCGACGCCATCACATTTCAAAGTCATTTTTCTTCAAAAAAAATTCCAAGAATATATATTCGTCTTATTTTATCCTTAGGAAACGATCCTCCAAGTAGCGCCCAACATTTAATTACACAATGTATATAGATAGATCTGTCAAAAATCTGCAACCTCGGAAACAAAAGGGCTATGAAATTGATTCTGTAATACATGCATTTTCACTGATGGTAGGTTTTATAACTAAAATAACAGTGGAAATTCATTGCAAAGACATTGTAGAGCGAATGCCTTGCAAACAGAATGCAACAATTTTAAATATTTGTTGCGAATAAAATACTGATGATCGAGGATTGTGCAAGGCACCAATAGAAAAAAAAACCTCTTGGACAAGTACTTCATTATCACAAACAGGTGCAGTGTTATCTGGATGAGCCCATCACCTAGATCATTTATGTATAATTAAGAAGGTGTATCAAAGATAATGCTGGTTTCCTGAATGCCAGGGATTTTTGCCAAAATCCAATAGGCTCATCAGGCCCAGGGAGATTGACCTTCTTTGCGAACGTTCGTCGCGTACAGGGGGGGGGGGTTGATATTGAATCATTATAAACAGTCGAGTTACCTTAATATGAACATCTCCTGTTTATACTCACATGCCAAAAGTCATGGGAAAGCACCTAGTAACGTGTAGGACCTCCTCTAAACCGGCGAAGTGCGACATTGGCAACCATTCCCACTGGAGAGCTTCCCACAATTGCCCATTACGGAGCCACCACCGGCTTGCACAGGGCATGCTTGACAACTTGGGTCCATGGCCTTCATGGGGTCTGCGCCACACTCGAACCCTACCAACAGCTCGTATCAGCTGGAGTCAAGACTCATCAGACCAGCTCACACGTTTCCAGTGGTCAAGTGTTCACAAGAACGACAGGAAACCACTAATCCACATAAGATATTTATTAAGACGTATGCGCATTTCGGCAGCCAAGCTGCCTTCTTCAGCGTATACAAAGACTTGATCAGAACAAAGTAAATCTATTAGGTGTTGCATCAGAACAGTTTGTGATGCATCCATACGTCCAGATCTATACGCTGTTTGTTCTGATCAGGTTTTTGTATATACATCCAGACCTAGTTTGTTCTGATCAGGTCTTTGTATACGCTGAAGAAGGCAGCTTGGCTGCCGAAATGCGCATACGTCTTAATAAATATCTTATGTGGATTAGTGGTTTCCTGTCGTTCTTGTCAAGTTGTGTCCACAGTTTCTGGTTCCATTTGCTCTCGTCAAGTGTTCAGTCGATGTGTTTATGGGCCTAGGAAAGGCGTTGCTGACGATGTCTTGTTGTTAGCAAGGGCACCCTCGTGGGTCTTCTGCTTCCATATTCCCATGGACACCAAATTTCGTTGCACAGTTTGCATCGATACAGATCTAGTATCACCCTGGTTAAAATCTGATGCCATCTGGCATAGTATCAGTTGCCTGTTAGCAGTGACCATCCTACTCAGACGCCGTTGGTCTCGTTCATTGAGAAGGTGTGGTCGACCACTCCGTTGTCGATGATGGGAGGTAATGCCGTTAAGTCGGTAGTCTCGGTAGACTCTTGAAACTATGGACCGTGGGATGTTGAATTCTTGAGCCACCTCCGATATTCAATGCCCCTTACGTTGTGCTCCACATACCAGCCTACGTTCGAACTCTGATAGCTCTCGTCGTGTACCATTGTCACACCTCACTCCTTACTCATGACAGTGTAACTAAACCTACTGACACTGATTTGCATATTTTTACTGTTTGCAAATGATGCTGAAAGCCACTTGAAAAACAGTCCACTACTATCCCATGACTTATAGCATGTGAGTATATAATGTCAGTGCTAAATAGCAAATCGCAGAAGGCACTAAATTGATGAGGCAATAAATGACGTGACATCAGCTGATTGGGTGAGTATATACTGTGTTGTAGGCATTCGAAAAACTTTTCAATTGTTGCAATGTTGAAACGGAGCGATTTATCAGATGTACAAAAAGGAATGATTATTGGCTTTCGGGCCAAGCGTGGCAGCATTTCAGAAACTGCGGAGTTTGTGAACTGTTCGCGTGCTCCTGTGGTAAAAGTGTACCGCGCATGGCAAAATTGCACTATAGAAAATAAGCGACATGGAAATTATGGTTCTCCACGAGCCATATATGAGAGAGGAACAGCGGCTGCGGCAGTGCATTTGGGAGAAACTTACTGGCGAAATGAACCAGGGGCGTACGGAAGTGTGTCTGGAACGACAGTTCAGCGAACGTTGCTGCGTATGGTGACAGCATCTATGCTAATGACTGTGCATCGGCAGGAAAAGCTGGAATTTGCACAGCAGTACTGACATGGATATCTACTGATTGGCAAAAAGTTGCCTTCTCAGATGACTCACGTTTTTTGCTTCATCGGACGGATGGACGTTGATGAATAGGGTGAGAAACGTCAGAAAACACACACCCTTCAACCATTTGGAGAGGGTAACAAGCTGGTGGAGGCAGCATTATGATCTGAAAATGTTTTCGTGGCATTCTCTGGGTGCGCTCATCATTGTGGAAGGCAATATGAATTAATTTAAGTACGTATCGATCCTTGCTGACCATGTACACATGCATGGACAATGCAACATCTCATACAGCTAGAATTGTGCGTGAGTGTTTAGAAGAGCATGAGGAAGACTTTACAGTACTTCCCTGGCCCCCAAATTCCCCGGAGATGAGTTCTTAGGATTATTTACTACAGGACTTTGGTAATGAATTATTGTATTCTTAATCGTTATTTTTTTCCGGATGAGTAAGCGAGCTGTGGCCACTTGGGCTTAGGAGTGTTGGGTGGAGTTACAGGCATTTTCTCTTAGTGAAGACAAGCCTTGTATTTAAAACTCCCAAAATGTACTTTACTTCTCATGAGTTGGCATCTAGTTTAATATTGTCATTCGGACCTAAGATTTATTCCTGGTTGTTCCCTTTTGGGTCTTGTTAGAAGTAAACCCCAAGGGACAAGGTCACACATGATTAGTGGGTGCCAGACACATGGGCATTCAACTTCCGAGGTTGTTCATGAATTCAACATTCCATGAACCACGGTGTCCCGTGAGCCCAGGAAACCTTCTGGAAAGCATTACCACCCACCATGGACATCACAGTAGCTGACTACGACTGCTCTCTGACTGTCACCACCAGCACAAGATACAGCACATGAAATCACTGCCACAATAAGGCACTTCCAGACCCATATCCAGCAAGTTGGTGCGGCATGGTTTAACATCCATGGTTATGGCAGCAGAGTGCTACGGCTAACGCAATAATACTGGACACAGCAGATCAACTGGGCTCGTGAACATGTTTCATGGACCTTGGAAGACTGGAGACGGGTTGTGTGGTCCGATGAATCAAGGTTTCAGCTACGTCGGGCTGATGGAAGGGTCCAGCGTGGTGCAGACCCCATGAAGCGAAGAAGTCATGGATTCAACTTGTCATCAAGGCTCTGTACAGGCTGATAGTGGTACCATACACGGTTGGGTGCTTTTGCGTGGCCTGGTTTGAATCTGTTGGTCCTCGTAGACATATCACTGAATCGTCCTATTATGTTGACTTGCCTGGTGACCATTTAACACCCCTTCGTGGACTTTGTGTACGCCCACAATGATAGAGGCTTCCAAGAGCATAACGCTCTATGCCAAGAGCTCAAGTTGTGCAGAGATGATTTGAGAAGCATTCATACAAATAGTGTGGCCAGCTCACTCCCTAGACATAAACCCCGATAAACATTTACGGGACGTGTTGGAGAGGCCCCTGTCCACCCAAAATCCATCACCCATAAATAAAGTCAAACCTCAGTATAAAGATTTTTTTTGGGACTAACATAATGATATCGCTCTAACAGGGTTATTGTTAAATTGAGGGGATATTATATTTCAATAAATTTTCATCTTTAATACAAGATAATTGACATATACTATTTATAGAGATTTTATAATAAGTTATAGATGCTTGAAACAGTTTTTGTATCATATTTTAATGGGAACAATTAAAAATCCGCTCACAATTTGTTCTTCAATTTTTTCCTTTTTCTTAAGTTGAGATTGTGCAAGCTCTTTTTTTTTGCAACATCCGTTTGCTTCATACCTCCATATATATCAGCAATTTTCAACCTTTTCACCATGATAGATCCTAAGTGTGTCGCAAAATTTTAGTAAACTTAAAAAAATAACATTTTTTAAAGAATTTTTATTATCTTTTTTTTATTATAAATTATAATAAGTTCTTTTGTGTGTGTTAATAACTAAATCTTAAAAAAAGTATTTAGCTTTTACCTTTAATCATCATAATTTAAGTGTACTCTAGAAGTTTAAGTATAAGTCATGTGTGCTGCGAGAGAAAAAAAAGGTTGAAAAACGCTGATCTGTATCTTTTATTGCTGCAAACTTTGATTCTAAAGTTACCAATTTCCACTGAATGGAAACCATGTTTACTCATACAGGCTCAATCTGCTACAGAACTGACCATGTGCTGTTCGTTCTTATTTGTACCAGATACAAAACTCAGAATGTTGTTTTAATAAAATTCGTTCTAACAGGGTGTTTCTGAAAATATCATCATAATGTGGGATATTTAACAATAAAAAGATAGGAAATTAGCTATGTCTCATGAAAAATTATCGTTTTATAAGGGTTAATCACTCTATAGAGTATCGTTATATGAAGGTTTCACTGTATTAGGAATCTGTGGATTGCAATCCAGAAGGCATGCTTTGACATTTCACCAGAGGTCTTCCTTCCTTTTTTGGAGTTGATGCCATGTCAAGTTACTGCTCTCAGTCGGGCTTGAGAGGTCCAACACATTACTGAGCAGCTATCGTATGATATTTAGCCCTTGAGTGTAGTAAAATGTTATACATGCCAATTTTCTCTACCAATTCTGGATGCCTATGAATGCTGAGAGAAAATGCGTTCTATTATACCAGTTATGGCCATTTATGAGCAAATTCACTATGGGTGATCCAAATACGACGGATATATACAAATGTTAAGAGAAAAATGACATAGTATAATATGAAAATGGTATATTATATAGGGTGTCCAAAAAGTCTGGTAACATGATGAGTGTAGTTTATAGGTAATAGGAGGGTGGGGAATTCATTGCCTCACTCAAATTTGACCTTGACCCCTAAATTTAAGGTCATCCATTTGCTAATTCGAAAACCATTAAAGATAGAGAAAAGTATCCAATTGCTACCCTGTAGAGCAACACCACATTAGTCTAAAAACAATTTTTAATCACACCCTTCCCCTTGAAAGATTTTGAGAAAATGGGCGAGAAAGAGTCATTCAAGGTCAGGTTGAGCTGGCCAGGTTGGCTATGGTTCTAACACATTTGAATTGCAGTGAAGCACACTGTTGGGAAGGGGAAGGGGAAGCACACTCTTGATATGAGGAAAAATAAAAATTGTGGAATAGTGGTTTTGTTTTTCTCCTTCCATTATTATATCTTAACTTAATTTATCATTTATTCTGAAATGCTGAAATGATTATGAATGAATAAAAGATTTTCCAAGTTAAAATTATTTTTTATTAGGAATGTGAATAATGAACAAAATAAATATTTATGTTGATCAAAAATAATCTTGTTCTTGGAGACTAATTTTTTTTTTTTTTTTTTTACATATTTACAGAATTGTCATTGTGTAGCATGTTGACTGGATAAATAAGATGAAATTTCAGAAAAATATTTTGTTCTTAAAATCCATAATTATTTTTCATATTTACAGTGATGTTAATATCATTTTAATGGAAGGAATAACCTAAACTTGATCCTCCATCACACCATTTAATAATGAAATTCAAAACATCTTGAAGCTCACCATTTTGAGACATCTACCAAAAAAAAAAAAAAAAGGAAAAAAAAAACTCTTTAATATTGATATAGTGATATAGTGTATTTTAGAAATCTACTCCAATTATTATTTGATATAATAAGCACTTATAGAAATATTTTTTCTTACATATATTATTAAATAGCAGGGGTCTCCAAAGTATTACCAGCAGGCCACATCTGGCCCACATATAATTTTACCCAGCCTGCAGAAACTCAGTTTAATAAGATTTTAAAAACACAAAAATAGTTATATCATTCACATTAATGGTTTTATTATAATTTGGGATAAAAATATAAGAATTATTTTTAACTATGACCCTCTGCAAAGTGCTGAAGTATCAGTGTGGCCCTCGTGGCAAAAAGTTTGGAGACTTCTGTTATATAGAATGGCTCAAATTAATCCATTCAGTGGAACTTCTCGAGAAATACAAATCTGAAAAATCCCAGCTGCCCCGCTAAATCAAAATTAGACTGCCCCGCCACCCCATGGGGATGGGTGGGGGAGCAACTCTGAAATGAGAACCTCCAATTTTTATAGCAAATTCGGATTCTATATCAAATTATTCTATTTTTTTTTCAATTCATAATAGATGATGCTATAATCTGCAAAAATTAGAATAATTTTCACCATAGGTTAACTAGTGGTTCTAATAATTCTTAGAATAATAGTTAAATAGAGGGGGGGGGGGGGAACAAAGAAAATTCCACGATCTGGACTCGAACCAGGAACCTTCGGGTTACCATCCTGATTCTATAACCACTAAGCCATCATGGACATGGAAGCTGTTGCTATTAAACTTGTCCTATGAGCATAGGTTAAAGTGCAGCTCCTTGTTAACTATAGATAACTACTAGAGTTAACAAGGTTTCTTCATTTCGGAACCACCATATTTCATTCCAGAATGAATCTGTGATAAAATAAATACAACTTCTTTGTCTTGAACATTTCCTTGTTGTGCTGTATGTAAATTATTAAATTAGTTTGTTTTTTTTTCAATGGGAAACCCTAAGTTCCTAGTTACCTAGATACTTTTTGTGTGGTGGCCTTATTCTGAGAATGTGTGAAGCAGCAGCTTCTGATGACAGTGGTTGTAACTCACTTGTGTTTAAATTTAATTAAGTTTTGCTGATGACAGCACTGTCTATCACATAAATTAAAAAAATGTTTCAGATAAAATTTACATACAGCATAATTTTTGTTCTAGAATCCGAATTTACAATATAAAAATGGGAGTCCCCTTTTAAGATTTCAAACTTGTTCTGGCCCCCCCCCCCCCCCCCCACTTCCATAGCAGGAATTGACTGGTTCCCTCGAAACCATCATTTTGATAAAATTTTATTAGAAAAATTTTTTGTACATATCAATGCAGTCAGGAGAAATGAGGCTTCACTGCATGGACACAGTCCCACTCAAAAAATGGTGATGAAATATAGCAACTGCCATATTCTATTTAATAAAATCTTTTTTCTTGTACTGCTCCCCCTTGTCCTATTAGTAGTTATATTCCTCCCTAATATAACTACTTCCCCCTCCAGCTTTCAACTAAAAGTGAAATGAACTCTACCCTCTGTCCTACCCTCCAACTGCCTTTTTATATTAAATCAGACTGTGGGGAGGGAGGAGGTCACCGTGCTATATTAATGTCAAATAGCATATCTATCTACCCAATTCCTATTGTGCCTATTTTAACGAGCTTAAAGTAGTAATTTAAGAATAACAGTATTTTTAATTGAATAATGGAACTCTTAGCAATAAAACAAAATATAAAATGTTACATTTTTTACAAAATGATTTAATAAATTATTTAATAAAGAAATGATCTCATTTATTTGTAAGTTAATAAATAATAAATAAAAGATTCACACATAAAAAGTAACTTTGACATAAAATTAATGAAGCAAATTGCTTTGTATGTGTTGCAATAAACATATGTCAATTATAAACTTCGAGCATAAAACCTTCTACTTTTATGCTCGAAGATTATAAACAAACAACGAGTTAAATACTCAAATTGACTTCAGTGATTTAAAAATTTCGATCGAATTGGAATTTCTACCGAATTGGCGTCCACCCAATTGACGTTCACCGAATTGTCGTGTCCATCCAATTGACATCCACTGAATTGGCGTTCACTGAATTGTCGCGTCCACTGAATTGACATTCACCCAATTGTCGTAGACCCGGTGGCAACAGGACGGTGCGCCACCATATTTTTCAATAGCTGTTCGTGAGTGGTTAAATGAGAAATTCCCAAACCACTGGATTGGGCAACGAGGGTTCGTGGAATGGCCGGCACGCTCTCCCGACTTAACTCCACCGGGCTTTTCCTTGTGGGGTTATCTTAAAGACGAAGTGTACCCACATCACATAAGCACTCTGGACCAACTGCATGCCTTTATTACAGAGGAATTCAATAAAATTCGTATTGATATGTGCAGGTCTGCATATGACAATGTTGCATTACGCGTGCAAGCTTGTATTGATGTTGATGGAGGAATTGTTGATCACGCTATGGAAAACTGATACTAAGAACAGTTTTCGAGGTCCTTTGCTGTGGAGTCATCTGTTTCCTAAACATAAATTCTGCTCCGTTCAAATTTTATACAACCTCAAACATCATACAGTGAATTATGGGCCACCCTGTATATAAAGAAGAAAGTTTGTTTGTTTGTTTCTTTGCGAGTTTGTTTGCTTCTTATACAAATCTACAATTTTATTCCGTTCTTGATGAAATTTGCACTTGATCTTCAAAGCAAGAGGAAGGTTAGATGTTAGATTTCGAAAAAAAAAAAATTATTGATAATAATCAATATCCAAAATGACGGCAGGGCATACTATAGCAGCCGCCACGTAAGTTGAAAGACAGGATGACGTCATTTCTAACGCCAGCCAATAGACGTTAACGGGAAGTAAATCGCTTAGCTATTCCATGAAAACATCCACTTTCGTTTTCGAAACATTGTTTTCGTATTTATATTTAGTTTCCATTTTCGTTTTTTTTTAAAATAGATAAATGAAATTATTAAATGAAATTAATAAATTAATAATAAATTAAAAAATGACGCAGAATAGTCGATTCGAAGGCAATTTGTTTTATATTATGACTTTCCACGTTTCAACAATATCTCCGCCTTTACTATAGTAGAACAAGTGCATCATGGGTAAAACCCAGACAAAGCAAATTGATGAGAAGACTTACTGCGCATGTCAAAAAGATCGCTCAACTTACGTGGCGGCAGCTATAATAAGAGGTATCTCATGACAAACAAAGTTTTCTCGGTATTATTCGGTGATATTTACAAATATCCAAAGATAAATTTTCTATAGGTGATTACTATTAAGAATAATAAATAGATATTAAATTTAATAAATTTTAAGTAGAATATAATGACTTCTTGTTTGTTATTCAATCAAACATGGCAAAAGCTGATAACGAAACAAACTATATCGACATCGATAGGCAGCCCATCGACAGATGTTTTTAGCTAGGCTCAAGTAAAGGTCGCACCCCAGTTTTTTCACCCAAAATTGGGTACAAAATTATGTGACTGATACTCGACAATATACGGTATGTGGATCTCTGATTGTCCATCTCTCATTAATTATTTTTTTCAATTTTTTTTTTGTTCTTTTTTTCCTCCTAATCTTTCTTGGCTAAAATGTATTCAACTTCTCTGGAAGTAATCAAAAAACACATCGACTTAATCGATGGCATTTATATTATAAATTCAAGTAAGGGAGGGGATTTCAAAATTTATTTCGACTTAACCAACTTCGACTTATGTGGATTATACTTTAATTGTTTGACACGCACTACTCTTCCATGTCGCTCATTTGGTTCATTTGCTGATGCCAAAATTGATATTGGTTGATGGCTGTTAATTTGTTTGAATTTTCAAGTAATGTAAAAATGAAAAATAATAGAAATAATTAACATTCATCTCATACCTTAGTTGTCATAAGAAATTTATTCCAGTCATCTTTGTTGGCAACCATTCCTGGCCGTTTAAATTCCATCTTACTCCGAAGTACTGGGTATCCTTTAATAGAAATATATCAATACTCTTTTGTGATATACAAAAATTACAGTTAACCTCAAAATCCTACAAAACACCTACACTATCTAAAACACTCTAGATCTTTCCAGTAAACTAGCTAATTTACAAATAACAGACACCCATTTCTTACTCTTGATGTTACTAGCCTTTACACAAATGTCCCTGTCCCACAATCTTTAGCAATCCTTGAACACATGCTTTTTTTTTCCCTCCCCACTACCCAAAAACGATGCCATTGACCTCTTAAGCAGTATTTTCGTCATCACTAGCCAAAATTACTTTACCGTTAACAACATCATCTATCTCCAATCTAATGGTCTAGGCATGGGTTTCCCACTTAGTAGTTTCTTCTCTGAAGTTTTCTTACAAAATTTTGAACAAACTAAAGTTTCACAACTTTTAACAAATTCTACCATTTTTGCCTATTTCATTATGTCGATGATATTCTAATTTATGATTCTAAAACCACCAACCCATCAGACATCGATTTTTTATTCAATTCTTTCTCTCCTCACTTACACTTTACTTTTGAAACTGAAATTAACAATTGCCTCCCTTTCCTAGATATCATGATCACCAAAAATCCCGAAACCAATCGCCTTTCTTACGATATTTATCGAAAGCCCACCACGTCATCTAATCTAATCCATGCAACCTCTTCCCATCCATTTTCACATAAAATGGCTTCCTTCAGATTCCTCATAGATAGAGCCCTGAAACTCTAACCCCAGACAATAGGAAGAAAGAAATGCAAACTATACCCTATCTTGCCATCACAAACGGATATAACACTGCCACCATTAGTCGCCTTATCCAACGTAGAAAATGTACTCTCCTAAACCCAACTCCCCTGACACTTCCAAAAAGAAATGGGTTTCAATATCCTTTCTAGGCCCACAATCCTACAAATTATCCAAGTTTCTATCCTCCTTTTCATTCCATGTTTCATTCCGTAGCCTTGCACCATGTTGTATAACCCTTAACCCTACATTCCCCCCCAAAATATTTCCAACTATTCACAATCGGGTGTATACAAACTAACAAGCTTTTATATCAGACACATAACTTCCTACCAAAAAAGAGACCGAAAATCACATTATGCAAATCATCCAATTGATACAAAACACCCTCCCACAACATGCAAAGAAGCCATGAAAATATTACATACCATAAATAATCCCTTCAAAACAACTGTTCTCGAATCTATCAAATTTATAAAACCACTATACAATACCACAATCAACTTCTTAATTCACAAATAAATTTTGATATACAGGGTGATTCAGAAAGGTAGGTCAAGAATGAAATGCCATGTACAGTTTATAGCAGGGAACAAAATTTTTCCTATAAACAAGGGTCCGGAAATACATCCTTACAGAGATAATGCAACTTGTACGAGGTAGGAATGACATTACAGCAGGTGTTCAAAATGCCGACCCTGAGCCTAAATGCAGGCGTTTATTCTGTGGGCAAGATTCTCGCGAACTCTGGTGAAGATGTCCGGAGAATCACTGACTTCTCCAAACGTTGTTGGTAAATCCTTTCCACTTCAGTAGCATTACCCTGTACCTCGCCGTAGACGAGATGCATGTCCGCCAGCTCTGCATTAGTCAAGCGATCCATAGTACGACAATGGAATTACATGTGTCGTTTCCTCTCTTTTAAAGGAGAGAACACAAACAATTTACATGTTTAGATCCTAATTTACATGGACCCTACCATTGTCCTCCTGGTAACGCACATCCATTCCTACTTCGTACAAGTTGCATCATTTTGTGTAAGGATGCATTTCCGAACCCATGTTTATAGGAAAAATATTGTTCCCCGCTACAAACTGTACATGGTATTTCATTCTTGTATTAAAAAAAAAAATCCATATTATCATATTCATATAATTTGTATTAATTAATTATTTTATGCTATGTTTAACAATAATTTCCTTACAACCGTCTTATTTATTTCATATTTAATTTATTTACAAATGTTAAAAAAAAAAACCCCTCACTGTAAGTCGACAGATCAAGGCTATTGTAAACACACTCTAAATTCTGTAACCAGTCACAAACCTGTATGTAATGTCACAAGGAATAATGAAATATCTAAAGAATCAGCTTCAGAAAGTTATTCTTTCAGTAGATACAGGCTGATAAAGTTTAGTCCAAATTTGTAACGACAAGATTTATGAGCCACTTTGAAAGCACATTGTGATAAATCTTCCATAACTTGAGTGTTGGTCCTGCAACTAAACTATTGTACCCAACAAGTTGAACAGGATCACTAAGTTTCAGCATGACAGGTCCCTTAGATCATGAACAATGCTAAAACAAACTTGACAATTTATTCATTTAAGTCGCAATGTCAAAAAACGTAGCCTTCACAAAAATATAGCTGGTGGACAACCATACTATTTATGGAGCTGAAATTTGACAAGGTCTAATGTAAGACCCATATGTACATCCTGTAAAAATTTCATCAAAATTGGTGAGGGTCGAAAGGGGACCTTAGTCCACTTGACATGGAATGACCCAGTAAAAATACTAAAAATTCTTATTGGACAAATTTTCCTATAGAGTATACTTTTTTTCATAAGAGTATATGTTACCTGTAATAAGACATGGAAACGACTTTACTCCTGATCCAGCTGCCACAAGAGATGCTTCATATGTCATACGTTCATCCATTGGTAGAACTTGTTCAACTCGCTGATCCATGGATATGGAAAGAACCCATTCTTTGATTTCTTCATGTTCAGCTTCCTTTAAAAATGAAATAAATTAAATCACACTTACACTGATTATATTGATTATATGTAAAGTTAAGAGATAATTGACAAACATTTACTCTAATATAGGTACAGTATTATGTTTTTATTACCCAAAAGAAATCTTTTTAAATAAACTTTCAGATCCCTAAAATACAAGGAGCATTCAAAAAGTAATGCATCACAATTTATTTCTATGGCACAAACAATGCTGGACAGCTGAAATTTTGAGGAGTCCTACTTTGAAATTTCCACCTTTCTTGTGCAAAGTTGAAAAGTTCTGTCGCCAGGTGGCAGTATGATATGAGTGTTAAAAATGGTGGAGGTAAGAGATGCACTTTACAAGCAGCATGCTATGATCAAATTTCTTGTTTCTGAGGAAGAAAGTGTCAGGAATATCTGTAAGCAATTGTGTAATGTGTACAGGACTGCCATTGTTGACCAAAGCAACATTAGTCAATGGGCAAAACAAAGTCTGCAGGTGGAAAGTCCGACTTGGTGCAGAACGGTCACCTCTCCACTGAAGTGACTCCAGTGATGAAATAGCATGTACACAAACCAATTTGGGAGAAGTGACGCATTATACTCTGTCACTTGACTGATAACTTGCCCATCAGTGTAGGGAGTATTCACCACATCATCATTCTTGGCCCTTTAAAAATAATTCATTCCGTAGGATCCAATTTGAGTGTATGACAATGTTTGGCTGTGAAAAGGTGGTTGCTTGAACAGGACCAAGAATGGTACCAAGGGAAAATACATGCTCTTCTGTAATGTTGGCATAGAGCCAAAAAATTGGAAGGAGACTTCTTGGAAAAATAATCAGTAGATGTGATAGATATAGCACTGCACAGCCCGAGTTCCAAAGTTATGTGTTCCATAATTTCAGAGAAATGAACTGTGGTGCATAATTCTTTGAACGCTCATTGTAATGTTAGATATTGATAAGCAATAAAAGGATAAATTGAAAATAAAAATGAATACCAGTATTTAGATTTTCAGCTTTTTAGTATTATAGCAAAAGCATACCATAAAAAATATATTTATTATGTCAATATCGCCAAAACGCTGGTCGTCAAGATAGTTTTTTTGCGGACCAAAGAGACTGAAATTACTTGAAAAAAGCACTATGACAAGGAGATTGAAAGTGAAGTGTGAAACTAGGTCAGGCAGCAAAGCCCAGTTTTCTATTGAGAAGATATCGAAGGACCAGTACGTCGATGGGACAGAAATGCAGCAACAACAGCAAGGATTATGTTGAAAAATAAGAAGCTAACAACGTGCAAATCTAGATGTTTCACATTCCTATCTCGCATAGTAAAATTTAAATCATCATTTATGACTTACTGACTTCCCTTCGTATTTAATTTTAGATTTTTAGTTCATTAAATTCCATACAATTGATTTCTGTTAAAATAGTGAGGTTAATGCACATTTTTCCCATTATATATATTTTGTATTAATTATTTTTAGAATACATTTCATTTACATTACACTGAAAAAATAAAAATTCAGGGTAGATAACATGATGGCAAGCAAAATGAGTTGGGGAAAAAATTATAAAAACAACTCATATTTTAGTGAGAGCCTGGCCTTTATCAAGGCTTTAAAATGGGAGTAAAGAAAAGCAAGCAGTTAAAACGTTATCTAGCAATATGCAATCATTAATAACATTAATAAATTAATACTAAATTTAAAAAATAATATATAAAAATTTTAAATCATTAACTTATTTTGTTAATCCTACCGATAAGTAAGGCTTTTCAGGCAATGGAATTTCAAACGGGACATCTGTATTTACAAAATCACTGTTATCAAGCATATCAAGGGATCCTTCCTCTATGGCCTTTAAATAAATATAAAAATGAATTTTTACAAACACCCACTAAAAAGATGTAAATAAAAGTATTAAATTAACTTATAACTTTAAAAAAATAGAAAATAAAACAAAATTTCAAACAATCATTTGTAATTATCTGTATACAAGTAGTTAATTGATATCATACAGTAACTGTGTATACTGGTTGAATATGTAAATAATTACAAGCAGATTGTTAATAACTATTTGTTGCAAACATTCATGCTTATTAATGATAAAAAACAAAAATCCTAATTTACAAACAAATATAATTACACTGAGCAATTAATTACAAAGTTTTACCTCTTAACACACAACAGATTACCATATTTTCCGGAATACAAGTCGCTCAAGCGAAAATTCAAGAAAAATCGTGATAAAACAATATGTAAGTCGCACTGTATAAGTGTATTTTAGCAATCTCAAAACTCCGAAAATGTGCTTCTTTTGTAACTATATCATGTTGCAAAAAAAAATTAAAATTATCCGCTTACAGCCTTTAATCAACATTTGTAGCCCTATCTGATTTCTGGTATTTAACAATTTTGTTTGCGATGCCTGTTTAATCGTCCATTTCCTTGTTTTATTTAAAGGTGAACTAATATGAGCAGAAGAGTCTTCAAATAGCAAAGCAGTTCATCTGAGAAAATCCAGAATGTTGCTCCTAAAAGAAAAAATGGCCACCCAGTAACAATGTCTACCAGCCCAGCACTTTAGTAAACTGTTTCTCCACTTGAAATCCATAATATTAAGTTCAAAAAATAAGACAATTTAATTTATTTACTCATTAACTAGAGATGACACAGAATAAATGTAGAATATGAACGCAACCAGTTTTAATGATATCAGCTAAGGAAGTTAGGGGATGCTATTCTGCACTTTTACAGATACTGGCTACTACTGTTCTTTTTGAATTATCTACTAAACTGATATTTTTGGCTCAACATATCAAGGAATCTTTGAGTTAATTAATGTTAACAATAATAAGCAGATATTAATTTAATAAATTTTAAGTAAAATATTAAAATATTTGTGTGAAAATCTGGTTTTTTATTATGAAAAGAGTGAATGTTTACATTTGAAATCCATAAACAATAAGTTCAAAACTTTTCTCCTAAATTATATATATATATATATCGCATTAGCTGTTATTAGTCACAGGACCCCACAAGAGCCAAAATTCATGGAAAAAAAGTGTGACTTATAGTTCAGAAAATATGGTAATAACATTATCCATATGCACATTTTGGCAACTCCATTGCCATTTACAAGTGTGTCATATTTCTTTGAAGGAAAGCTATGCCATTATGGATAGTGTTATTAATTTGTTGTGTGTTGAAACGTAAAACTGTGTTAATTGAATTTGTTTGTAAATTCTGATTTTCGTTATTTCTCAATAACCACTGTCTATGTTTGTAATAAATAATGATTACCAATCAGCTTGTAATTATTTACCTAAGCATTTCTAGTTTCTTAACAAAATATAAAAATATCATATTTTCCCTTCTCCCCTTTTAATACTACAAGTGCATATTTAAAAGGATGAGATATAAGATTTGTCTATTTTTTTTCTCAATAGCATATACACTATGTACATAAAACTAATCAGATACCTACCACTGGGATTTTTGAACTGTAAAAACTTGGTGATGCCACCTCTTGTGCTCATACCAAAAGTATAACTGGAGCCACCCTCCGAGGCATTCTGGAAACAAAGTTGTAGAGGTCATCCACTGAAATTTTCTGCCATTCCTCTTAGAAAATCTCACACAAGTCAGTGTTGTGACAAGGTGAACACAGAAGGCTGCAACACCATGTCCTTTTCCAATGCTCCCTCCCCTTTTCTGAGCATCCCTTGTCCTTTTCTATACTTTTTATTTAAAGTATCCATTGTATTGGGCCTGTATATCTCTGATTTCCCCTGCTGTTTGATGAAATGTGCCCTAATTATTGTTCACTTCCCTGCCCAGACACTTTGCTAGATGCAACCCTGCAAGTAGATAAAGGAAGTTGGCCACTGCTTCTGAGATTTTAAACTGCAGTCCCAAAGATGCTCAATGCGATTGAAGTTGGGCTCTGTGCAGGTTAATCCAAGTGCTCAACACCGTTCTCGTCATACTACTGTAGTAACACGACATCTGGCATTGTCATTTTGGAAGTAACAAGGATCCATTTCATAATAACATCTCACTGTTGGGACCACTTCACTGTCCATAATTTTACAACGAACAGTAGTCCAACACAGTCATATGTGAAACACCCCCACACTATAATGCTGCCATCATAATGTCTTAGGGTGCCCAGTCACTTTTTGGTAAATAATGTAGCAGAAAACACCATTAAAATTCATCTCTGTAATATATTTCTGTAATCTTTTATAGGAATCATAAATCATGTAGCCAATTTTGGATTTGGTTGGGGGAAAGGGACTTAGGATTTGGTTGGGGGGAAGGGACTTAGGATTTGGTTTGGTTTGATTGGTATTAACGTCCTTTTCAACTGGTATGGTCATTTCAGGACGGCGTTATAGGGGCCGCAAATTTTGCCTCGCAAGGGTTCTTTAACGTGCAGCCAGCAAACGACTACAAGGGACCAACGGCTTTACTTCCCTTCCAAAGGAAGTGCATGGTCTCAGGATTTTTCCCCTGAAAATAATCCTCGTCATCCTCGGCTGGGGTCGAACCTGCGTCCTCGAGCATCAGAGGCAATCACGCAACCACTGAGCCACCGAGGCCGATGAATTAGGATTTAACCATGTGGTCAAATTAATTTTAAAATGAAACAAATATTTACATTTAATACCTTCGTTAGGAGGGTAACTAATTTCTGATACAACATGTATTTAGGGGGGTATTCAACTATGACCACCAATGACGCAGAGGGGGGAAGCAGAGGGTAAAAGGGTGAAAAAGTGACCTCATGGTTTATGAACAGTCCCTATGGAGCCAATGGTGCTGTGGGGACATATGCAAATACATAAGTCTTGCCAAAAGTCCTGTTCCAAGAAACTAGTTTATCTGATGAGCACATTGCAACAAAAGATAGTAATATATTCTTTTAATGCCATATTCCTGTAGAATATATACATCTCAAAAACTATTCCAAATGGCCATCTACTGCACATACCTAGCACTTCAAACGGTTCGGCCACTCATCTATGGCAGCATGTACTATCTCCAAAGGTATGGAAGTTGCTGCAGCAACAAGATCTCCCTTCAAACTGTCGATATTGCAGTGGAGTTTTGAGCAAGTTTCTTCTCCTCCAAAATGTTCCAAAGGAGATAGTCAATGAGGTTAAGGCCTGAGCTTCCCGAGGGCCAATATTCTGCAGTGATGAAATCGGCAAATTCTCTTGAAGCCAACACTGTGTTGTTTTGGCCTTGTGGGCATACACAGTGTCTTGCTGAAAGACCTACTAATTTCCTGAAAACAACTTGTTCTAAAACGCCTATATGGTAATTCGCAGCCTTGTTCACAGAAATGCAATTTGGTCACCCTATCATAACCCACTCCCCATGAACCATCACAGACACCAGGTGATAGCCTCTCATCACTTTTGGAATATTTTCAGAGGCTTCTCGAGAGCTCCGAGCGTACAAACAGTCTTTTGCCTATTGAACTTTTCATCAATAGTAAAACTTTTCTCGTTTGTAAACACAATTAGACGGTCTCCTCCATCCAGATGTCATTAAAGCAGGTGTTGTGAGTCTTTAATAAGCCCCCAAGCCCAAGGTCTTGTTTGATGATCCTAGATATCATTTTTTTATTTCTTCACCTCCCGTGGTGAGATTTTCTGTTTGCAGAGGGGATTTTGTCAAATTCTCTTATGCAGTGCTTTAATGGTTGCAGGAGTTCTTCAAGTGTGGTGACTGTATCGTTTGATAATATGATAAACAAATTTCGGTGTCAATTTCAGAGGTTTAAGCAGAGTGAAAACTTCCTTTACTGACTTGTTGCATTTGTGAAGAGTGATTATTGCAACACAGTTTTCTCTCACACTCCATTTCATCACAAATGTTCAATGCAATGCATTATTCTGATATGCATTCAGCAGATGTGTGTTTATATAATATCCAGCCACAAAAAGTTCACAAAATTTAAATAAGCCAACTCGGTGCTGCCATTGCTTTGTAGGGACAGGACTTTTGGCACGATTGTGTAATTGTATGGAATGGATTCAGTGTTCTCCCGAAAATTTATCACTTAAGTGGAAAGATAAAATAGCCGGGGGAGACAATTAAAAAAAAGAACAAAAAAAAAACATTACGACAGTATTGTGCAGCTTTTTGTATATTCAGCTGGGCGGCGCACCTATTCAAAAGGGCCTGGGGAGAACCCTGGGATTGTTGGGAATCATTTGACTGGGTGAGATGTGCAAATCTAATTTTTTGTTTATGCTACTTACCTTTTCAAGAGAAATTAAGAATTTGATATGAATATACTAATAGTGTTATTATAAAGGAGTTTCAATAATTTTTTTATTGTATTCTAAAGATAATGGGCTATTTTTGTGTAAAATACACGAGATATGTTAGGGGGGGGGGTTCTAGAAATTAAGGTGTCGACTACTTAGGTCATTTCACACCTTTTACACAAGTTATATCTGTACGCAGCCTGGGACAAACACAAACATCCATGCCCACGGCGGGATTCGAACCCACAGCCAGTCGGACTCAAGAGCTAGAAAGCCTACGCCCTAGCCCTCTCGGCCACCTGGCCGGCAGATATGCTAGGTGATTTGATAAATTGTGTATTCACTGTGATGATCGAAACTAGTCAAAAATAATATGTGTCATACCGATCGTAATCTACTTGTAAGTTTCAAAATATTTCACACGGCGCACTATATAACGCCAAATTTATAATGGCAAGTCCATATAACGGAGCTTTTTCCTGGAAGATAAAAACTGATGACATGAATGAGTCTGCAATTTTTATTTTCCAGAAAAAACTTTGTTATATGGACTTGCCATTATAATTTTAGTGTTATGTAGAGCTCTGTTATATAGAGGGAGCACTTACTCTATAAACATATTTTAACCTTTTATCATTTATATCAAAAATACAGGGTGATCCAAAGGTCAGGAAAAACTTTAAAACTCAATAATTCACATATGAATGCAGATTAAAAGATTCTATTTGCACGGAAACAATTGAAATCAAGTTGGATTTTTTTTTTTTTTTTTTGCAGGAGAGAAAATTAATGCTAGAATTGTTTGCTTTTTGACCACCAGATAGCGTTGTCAGGTTACAGACATCATCGTAATGAAATTGCAGTCATTAATCGAGAAGGCCCTGTTACTTAAACTTTATTATGAGAATAGGAAAGTGGCATTGTGGGCATATCGACGCATGCATGGAACGTGAGTTGGTAAAGGATGTATGACGTGTGCTGCAGTGACAAAATGATACGACGATTTGAAGCCACAAGTTCCTTGGCTGCACATCCAAGAAGTGGTTGGCCCTCACTATCCACTGCTGTCATCCAGAGAGTCGAACAGGCAATGCAAGCACTGTTGGAGATTTCTGCACAAGGGAAATGCAGTGCGCGAGAAGTGTCGCAATGGGTTGGCATTTCGCACAGCAGTGTATGGCGATCACTGCAAATTATCCTTAAGCAATTTCTGTACAAGTTGCAACATAATCATGAAATGACACCTGACTAGTTCATCACTGGCCAAGATTTCGCTAATTGGGTATTAAATAAAATGGAGCAACAGCACGACTGGCTTTTCACTATGCTTTGAACTAATAAAGCATATTTCACACTTTCTATGGAGTACGGAAAACCCACATGTATTTGTTGAACAACCCCTACATCAGCCATAATTACAGTGTGTTGTTGTTTCACTGCTGACTTCATAATCGGTCCAGTTTTCTTCAAGGAAGTTTTCTTCTTACAGACCAGCATCATTCCAGAATTGCAAGCACGACAAGAATTGCATACAGTCACCATTATGCAAGATGAAGCACCACTTGCATATTGCTGCACCTGTGCAACAATTGCTCCACTCAACATTTGGGAAGAATCTTGTCCTCAGTCGATACTTTCCACAAGCATGGCCACCCAGATTGCCCGATCTGACGCCTTGAGACTTTTGGTTATGGGGATACCTTAGTCAAAAGTGTACCGCGACCAATCCACATAATTGGCAACATTGAAAGATTCCATCCAGCAACATGTGTCTGCCATACCGAGAGAAATGTTGCTTAATGAAGTGAACAGTGTGGTATCTCATCCGAGAGCTGCGTTGCTGAATGATGGACGGCACATTGAACATTTCTAAGCCAATAGTTAATTCGGCCGGCATCTTACCGTCGAAAATTGCATAAACTGATGTCTTCAATCTGACGACACTATCTGTTGGTTAAAAACCGAGCAAATTTAGCATTAATTTTTTTTTTTCTGGAAAAAGTCCGACTTCATATCAATAGTTTCTGTGCAAACAGTCTTTTTAATCTGCATTCATGCGTGAATTACTGTTTAAAGTTTTTCCTGACTATTGGATCACTATGTATATTCACTCATGTACACTTTTTTCTGGAAGACCGTTTCATTAAAGCTCGCTGTTTACATGTAAAAAAGAAAAAAAAATAATTACCGGTAAATTGTATTCAAATATCTTACATTACCTCAGTTATATCCAAATATCTATTCAAAAAAACGAATGCCATATTTTCCCAGCCAACAGACTAAGGAAATTAAAGGAAAACACATTTTAGTTCAACAACAAAAATTCAAATTTGTAAATTTGCAAAATTCAGAAAATACAAAATAATCAATAAAAAATTAATTTTACCCGAGCTGCCATTCCTGCTTCATATAGAGCTTTGTCTGCAGGAACGATGTTTATGTGTCTAACAAGAGAGATGGAAAGTTTTGCTGCAATCTTATCCAGGGATTTTTGTCCCAAGCATGCACTACGAATGGCATAGTAGTGAGCAATAAGAAGGAAGGTTTCAAACTCTTCGAATTTACTACCAGATATACCCGATGCTTTAGCAATGTTAGTAGTCTAGGATCAAAATATTCACACACATGTAATATGTATGCATAAAAAGAAATTACTTTGAGGTTTGATTGATGAAATAAAATACTTACTAAATCTAATAACATATCACGTAGATTTGCCCATGTTTGATATGCTTCTTCAGAGAACAAATCATGCAAACCAATAATGTCCATAAAAATTCTCTTATAAATATTGAAATTCTATTACAATTGCAAAAAAATAAAATAAAAAAATATTAAATCATTCACATATATACTATATGGAAAAAAGAATTCGGACCATGCTTGGTTTAGATATTTAGCTTTTATTTTTATTAAATTAATACCGTGTGGGGTCGGCTTTTGCTTTAATGACTGCAGCTTTCTACAGTCAAATTCTGTAAAATTCCTTGTGGAATTCTTTTCCACTTTTCCTCTAAAGCAAACCCCAAAGTAGGCAGTGAAGAAGGTCTATTTTCCAAACTTCTAATTCTACACTCCAATTCATCCCAAGGATGAGATCTTGGCTTTGTGTTGGCCAGTCCAAAAGTTTGACATTAGTTCAAACTATTCTGTTACAAACTTTGCAGTTTGGCACGAAGTGTTGTCCTACTGGAAATGACACAGGCCTCGATCAAAGAACTGCCACAGCGTAGAGAGCATGGAATTGTCCAAAATGTCGAGGTAGTTCGTAGATTTCACATTTTCACTCAATACAACCAATGGCCCAAGTCCAAACCACGAAAAACAGCTCAAACTTCACTGTTGGGACGATACAATCTGGACGGAATCATTCTCCAGGTAATCGCCACACTCACACATGGACATCTGATTTCTAAAGTTTAAATGGCAATTCATCTCTCTACAAAACAGTCTTTCATTATTCTAAAGTCCAGGAACGGTGAGTTAAACGCCATTCAAACGTTGTTCATCATTTACATGATTGATGTAAGGCTCATGTGCAGCTACTATACCATGAAAGCCTAATGATCTGCAGCTCATTTTGGATAGTTCGTGCAAACGAAGTCCGGTGGCAGCTTCAACTTCAGATGTTAGATCAGCTGCAGAGGACTGGCATGATTTTCTGATCATCTGTCTCAAGGTTCTCCGAACCCAATCTGTCAGTTTACAAGGCCTGTTCAGAAGCGATTTTGAAGTAGTTGCAGCATTAGTCTTCCATCTTCGAATCACAACTGCTACTATCGATTATAGAACCTCTAGACTGCTTCCAGGTCCTCGAATTGAAACATCGCTGATATGATATCTAATCACCATACCTCGTTGAAACTCTGTTAGCTAACTTCCGCGTGGCATTGGGTTCTTTCAAATAATTAGCTTTGCAATTGTGAGATGTATCTTGTATATGGAAGCAAAATCCATTTTCCTGACAAAAACTCTCAAAAACTTGACTTTTGTCTGACTTCAGTCGTTTGGTGAAAACTCACTTTTTTGATCAAAAAATACCAAAAATTTGCATTACCCCCTTACCTTCTATCTTCACACGTTTGCATGCAATGTTACGCGCATGCATCTAAATTGAATCGCAGACAAAATTTGCATGTTTCGTCAAGTGTCCAAATACTTTTTTCCAAATAGCATATACATCTTTTCTTAATTTAAAAAAATAAAAATCCATATTATTCTACTCTTAATATTAATATAAAGTGAAAAATACTGTAATATGAGGATGATGTAATAATGCTTGCCTGCACATTAGCTGGAGTTCCATATTGATTGTAAAGTTGTAATGCTTCTATACTTTTATCATTTTTAATGAGTTCTGTGGCATTCAGAGCCACATATTTGTGCAGAACATTTTTATTCTGAGCATCAAAAAAAGAAAAAGTAAATATACATTTATAAGAACTAGCAATAAAAAATGCATTGCTTTCTTTTTTGATAAATAGATACTTAGTGATTAATTATATTAATTAAAAAATAAAAACTCCATTTACCGTAATTTTCGGGAGTAACGCCGCGGCGTTTCTGTTATTAAAAGTTAAAAATGCAGCGTGTGCGGCGTATCAGCCACCGCGGCGCTACTACCGGAGATTTTACA
>JAHWFO010028926.1:2119025-2139526 GCA_023313115.1 Rhysida immarginata | reverse complement strand
GGCGTATCGGCCGCCGCGGCGCTACTCCCGGAGATTTAACATTTTTGTTAAATTTTGGCGTGTGCGGCGTATCAGCCGCCGCGGCGTTACTCCCGAAAATTACGGTAATTAAGTCTTAACTAAAAAAATTTCTTATATAGTACAGTCAGTGATTTTAAAAAAAAAACAATAAAAGGTTATTTAATTTTGACAAAGACAAGAACAATATACTGAGGCAATTTGAAAAAAAAACAAATGTTTATACAGGGTGGCATAAAGTCATGAAGCGGTTTCAATATTTAATAACTTTTTTAAATAATTATTGATTTTTAAAATGTGATTGAGAGGAACGGTGACCCCGATTTAAATGCGAATGGGAGGTGTTTATTGGATCTCTGTTGTAACAATGGACTTTCCGTTATGAAGACCTTTTTCCACCACAGGGATGTCTAAAAATATACCTTGTACAGAGATAAAATAGACCAGAAGTCACTGATTGATTTTGTAATCGTGTCAGCTGATTATTCCAATCAGTGTTAGATACTCGTGTAAGGACAGGGGCAGAATTATCAACCGATCACCACTTTGTTGTCTGCAATTTGCAGTTCCCTGAACTCTCAGATTTTCCCTAATCTAATCAAACGAAATATTAGGTCCAGATAGACTTGGCACATCAAATGGGAGGCATTGAAGGATAGAGCTGTGAGGAAGACCTTTGCAGATAACATATCTTCAAGGTTCAAAGAACTAACCAGTAATTGTGGCACTATTGAAATGGAGTGGCAGTTGTTTAAAGCCCCACCCCCCATCCCAATCGTAATTGAAGTGTCAAATTTTATATTCTTGTATAATAAGATATAGATGCTTTTTATAATTTTTCGCATTATACACGAATGAATGCGGTAAGTGATCCCTATTGATCACTGAAAAAGATTTCAGAGTTGGCAACTATGGCAATTTCTGGTGAATCCTCAATATTTAAGATTTCCATTACTTTTCATGTATAACTCACGTATTTAACCTTGGTACCCATAACTATAAGTTTCAGTACCAAGTGTAAAGATTAACCCATATTAAAATTGCCTTTTTTTCAAGGAGGTCAGGGGTGTCTTTTCTTCTACACTTCAAAACAAAATAGTTTTATCTCAAATCCATTATCTATTCAAATTCATGAATGTAGAGAAAAGAGAAAAGGACAAAATTACCCACAACAACAGAAGATAGAAGCAGAGCAAAAACTCTGAATAAATAGCTGGTGTTTTGGGTAGAGACTGTTCTCTGCCAAAGCTAAAAGATATAATGACAAAGGGCAGTCTCTGTCCAAAATATCAGCTGTTATTAGCTTTTCACTCTGGTTCCACCTTACTGTATTCATATAATACATCAGAATTTTTATTAAATGTACTTCAACCCATTACCATTACCTGCTGTTCTGCTACCTCCAGGCATTTCTTCCACTGACCTTGTTCAGCATAGAGGTCTAGTGCTGCTAAAACATCCACATCTGCTAACTGTTTCAAATCAAAATACAAATAGTTATGATGGTGTCTGAAATTATTTTAATTTAATTACATTGGCATCCATAAATTAAGCAATTTTCATTAATGAACTGTTCTATACTTCTGCTGCAGAGAGTTTGAAAGGAATGTCAAGGGAATATCAGGGTTTGACCTGAATATCGAGCAACAGACTTAGTCTCAACCAAATGGAATTCTGGCATACAATTTGCAAGATAGTTGGAGAAGAAATTAAATGTGGAAAACATTCAATCAATGCAGTTCTACTATTTCTAAACTTGGTTGAGGAAAATCACTTAATAGCCAAGCTAGAGATATAAACTGGAATGTTTTTTCTTATATAAAGACAAAAGAACCAGATAAGAGCCAAAATGGCAAATTGTTGGAAACTTCTGAGGCAACTTGGAAGGCTTGAGGAAACGAATACTGTCGACCCTAAGGAGGGCATTCCCAGCTTTACGATACCTGGTAAGAAGAGATTGAGACAGGCTATGATTTCGATTTAACCCAGTTGTACAATAAACGATATCAGACATTCACCAAAAACATAATTACACGAAAAGGTACTAGTGAAACTGATAGAGAAAATTGGATTTACTAGTGGGAACACCTCAATATCAGTCATCTGCGGTTTGGAAAAATAAGTAACTGAAAAATTTATACAAAGCAATCGGATATACTGTAAATCTTCTACTATAATGCGAATTTTTTTGGCCTAAAAGAGCACCTAAATTTGCTGGGTCGTATTATACAAGAGGATAAATATCAGCCCTCCAACGACGACTGCTGCCGGAGGAGGTTTTGTCCGGAGGTTAATTAAAAATAAAGATTTTTTTCTGTATATTTTTGCACATTTTATTTCTTGCGAGGAGTCAAAAATGGAGATCGCATAATACAAGAGGATATGATTTTTGCCGATTTTTTGGGCCGAAAAAGTGGAGTCGCATTATACAAGGGGTCGCATTATAGTAGAAGATTTACGCACAATGACAACAGTTTCTGCGGCAAATACGATCATTGCTTGCAGATTCTTTACGCTCAATTATTTTTTTAGATGAGACTGGTTAAATAGCAATCATGTTGTGAATGTCAGTGGAATTTAAAAAAGATGATATGAGAATGACAAAGAAAAAGGCTTGTGTCACCTAATACCATCAGGAAAAGGAACCAGGCTAATTCTGCTGCATGCAGGTGGTGAAACAGGTTTTGCTGCCTATTGATTCGATCCAAAAAGCAATCCGCCGATTATCATGAAATAATAATAATGGTTTCAGCACAAACTTATGCTTAATATTCCCAACAACTCTGTTATTGTCATGGATAATGCTCCACATCATTCTGTTGAGAAAGAGAAACTGTCAAACAGCAATTTGAGAAAATCAGAAATGGTCTAGTGATTAACTCTAAGAGGCATTTTTACTGATGCCAGAATGACGAAGGGCGAATTTTATGATATAATTAAAATGAATAAACCCAATTATGTATGAACTGGTGGCCGATGCTGGTCATATAGTTATCAGGATACCTCCTTACCATTGTGATTTAAACTCTATCGAAGTTATCAGGATATAAGTGAAAGAAGAACTTTGAAGAAGAAATGTGACATTTAAAATTTCTGATGTTGAAGCTTTAATACAAGCAGCGATTGATAACGTGACAGTTGAGAGTTGGAGAAAAGTAGATGAGCATACACTGAACACTCATTTTTAAAAAATGGTCTTTTTAAAGACACCATTTTCATGGACTATTTAAAGAAAGCCAAACACCAATGTGTTTTAAGTTCCACATCAAGCAACTATCTCTGATACTAATGGACATGGTGATCAAGCCTAATCTGGAACAATTAATGGGCTGTGTGCTCCCAGTAAACCGTCCAAGTTTCGTGGAGATAGGTGGCATACTAGCAGAATTGCGAACAAAAGTTTGTTTTGGCTGTGTGCATTTCAAGCCTTTTATTAATGCAGAAATGATAAATAAATAACAAAATTCAGAAAAAGTCGTGAGAAAAAAAGTCCTTTTATAGCATACTTTTTTATATTTATTTTAATTACTTAAAAAAATTATAACCACAAACTTTATTTTTATTTTAAACTTATCCTTATCATCTTAATTGCTCAATGTCAACTTTCAAGCCTTCCAAGTTGAGGCTTTGTAGGAGTGATTAAGCATACGATTTTTCATCACTGTGTTTGATTGGTTAAAAATTTCCTCCATCATGCCCTTCAAACTCTTACTGAATACACTGTTGAAGTGCGATTAGAACCAAACTTGATAGGGGAAATGCACAAGGCCTTCTCAAAACCAACCCAACATCAAAAGTGAAAATGGTAAAAACCCTTTCTGATAGAATAATTAAAAATTTAAGAATGCTTGTGTAGTGCCACTGCAATTACACCACACAAGATGGCACTCTGGGTCACTGATTAGATTTCCACTGTAGCCATCATGCCCATCTGATCTGCAAACAACGGGAAAAGTGACAGGATGTCTAGAAGAAATATCCCATGCAGCAGGACGGAAATGCCCAACACCATTGTAAAGGATGAAAATGCATCACCATGTAACGGTCAGATGGAACCGACGAAGCGCGGCAAGCAACCTTGCCAGGGAGCTGCAGGCAACAACACAGAGCACTGCATGAAGAAAACAGTGTACAGGCGATTCCATCCAGTTTGTCTGTGTACCAGGAGACCGAAGAGGTGCATTCCTTGAACCAAGCACACAGGAGGAAATGCTTGTTGTAATGCAGTGAACATGCAGCATAGACAGAAGTACAATGAGGCCATATCAAGTTTTCTGCCTGATGTGTGATTCACACAGGGTTTACGTCTGGAGAGAGCCAGGAAGCAGGGCCAATCCTGACACCATTTTCACAAAAAAAAACAGTATATTATCTACATATTCTGACAGGAAATCCGTAACTGCCCAGGTAACTGGGATAACTTCCTATACCATTATGTGCAACTTTTCAGAGGTGCTGCTGGTCCATTATGTGCAAACAAACCCGGTGGCATAGAGCTTATTTTGGTGGAGAGTATCTGCAATATGAAAACATACATAGTTTGGAGTGTCTTCAACGTTCCCCAGACTTTACTCCAATTAAATATCCATGGAATGCTTTGGGGAGGCAAGTTGGTGAAAGCATTCCACCACTGCAAACATTATATAAGCTGAGAGTAACATTGGTTGAAGAGCAAGATGTAATCCCCCAAAATTTGCTTGATACTCTTTTGCTGAGCACTGTACAGATTTTGCATTGCTGTTCCGGGAGGCTTGACTATCTACTGAATGCTCTTTATGCCATCCACAAGCAAATGGATGGTACTCCAGGTCACCTACACCTTAGTAAGGTTTTGGAAGTGATCATTTCATCTGTGAGCAGCAGGGCTGCCATCTTTATTTTTTGACTTCTTTTGTTGGGATAGTATTGGGAAGATATTCTGCACCACTTACCAAATTTGGAGCCAGTGTTCATATTTGGACCCAGTGTTCATTTACAATTTCTGCTTACCTGATCAACTCTACCTTGGTGTTTAAGAGCTTCTTTGTATTTAGAATCCACATATGATTCGTATCTGTTGGGAAAAATTATCAATAAAAGTTCTACATTAAAATTAAAATTTTTAATCAGATCATAAATTCCAATTTGCGAGACTCCAAAGCGAGCTTACAAGCCAGCACAAATGATGAAATAAAATGCCTAAATTACCATTGCAATTATAAACATTAACTTCTCTGATTATTAAATATTTATGAATTTAACTAACTGTGGGTCTAGTTCTTTGGCAACCTTCTTGGCTTTCCCCCACTCTTCTCCACTTATAAATGCATCTATGCCTTCTTTAACTAATTCCACTGCCAGATAAAGTTGAGCTGCCTACATAAAATTATTAAGAGAATATTTAATAACTTCTCATCTTTTTCTTTGTTCACTAATCTTAAAATTATGTACATACTCAAAATTAGAGGACGCATTCAATTTTGAAATTTAAAACATAGAAAATAATATACTTACAGCTGAATACTTTTTTATGTCCATTAAACGTGGACCAACATTCTTTATAACATCCAAAGCACGGTTTGGAACAAACTTCAGTGCAATTTCACCTGCCTACAACAATAAGTTAAATAAAATTATTTTAAAGGAAATATTATTCATCAAATGATCTGAAATATCATCTTCGAGCTAAAATCACCACACTCAAATAGTCACTTTTTCTGCACAGAATCTGTGCTTTACTCAATCACAAATGGTTGAACCTTGATATCTCGAATTCCGAATAAATAGATTTTGAGATATGGAGGATTACTTTTAAATCAAGATTTTTCAGTTAATAAAGCTACTGTGAGATTACATAGAACAATAAGAGATAAAATGGTCCAAGTGGTGCCACCAGCATCAAAAATGCAACAGAGACTTGCCAATAAGACTGAAAAATATTTTCGTGAATTTTTTTTGTAACGCACAAGAATCATCTTCTCTGTGCATTCTTTAATGAAGGTGATGCCAAATTCTTTTCATTTTCATATGAAAACTTTCTCATAATGAAAACATCTCAATTCTTAATGTATTTACATACTTTGCATTCCACTGGCACATTAAGTCAAAATTCAACATAGCAAGGTTTTCTGAGAAAATGTTTTGAGATAAGGGAATATTACATTGAAATAATAGTGAAAATGCAGGGAAATAAATAATTTTGAGATATGGAGGGTTTCTTTTAAATCAAGATTTTTAAGTTAATAAAGGAACTATGAGAGCACAGAGAACAATATGAGATAACATGGTATGTAAAAGTGGCGCCATTAACATCAAAAACTGCGCATGCTCATATATCTCGTACGCAACAGAGACTTGCCAAGGAGATCGAAAAAATTTTAGGTAATACACAAGGATTGTCTAACTTTAACCCTTTTGCTGCGTAAAGCAGATATATCCACACAAAATTTCATTATTTTTACCTGCGAAAATTTGATTCATCCGATAGGGTTTAAAAAACTTCTTGTTATGCTCCTAAAAGTGGATAATTCCATCTTCTCAGGAATGAAAATGAAATTTAATTATGCAGTGAAAGGGTTAAAGGAAGTGATGTAAATTTTTTTCGTTTTCATACGAAAATTTCTCATTATGAAAAAATCTTGAGTCTCTACTGTATCTAAATGCTTTGGATTTTGCTGGAACACAAAGTCAAAATTCTACATAGCGAGGTTTTCCATGAAAATATTTTGAGATAACGAGGGAAAATTACAATGAATTAAGAGTGAAAATGCAAGGAAATAAAAGTTTTTTCGAGATATCGAGGTTCGAATGTACGTAGCTTTGATTCGTTTGAGATTTTCAAAGCAAACAGAAATAAAGAAATAAAATAATGATTTTTAAATACAAGTTTATCAAAATACTCGGAGAGATGTGGAGGAAGTTCTGTTGGCACAAATGATACAAAATATGGAAGAATACAATTCAGAAATATCTTTAAAGTGCATCCCAACATGATAACCTCACCCCTATTCATGCGTTAAATTCGTAAAAAAAAACATCAAATGAACTGTTCATATCATTGATATATTTACAGAAATATTAGTTATATTACACACTAAGTTCTAATCGGATAGCTTACATTAAAAAAAAACAAACAAAAAGTGTAATAAAAAAAAGTGGACAACTGCTGTCCCATAAAGATAGCCTCACCCCATGAAAATTCCCGATACTTGGAATAGTCTTGAAAATCCTTGTCTCACGTAGTGTTGTTAGTGGAACTAATAGTAACTAGCTTGTGGCAGGTCACAGACCATATCAACTGTCCAGATCATTAGAGCAGCATGGGTTGTGGGAACGTGTTGACCAAACAAGAAATGGGCCTTATTACAACCTACAAGAAGTAGAACCTGAGCAACAGGGCCTTAGCCAGATTGGCTGATCTCCAAAAGTGAACAACTTTCTACTACTCAGTGGTAATTACAAAAAGAGATATCAAGTGGCAGACCACAGAAACTTTCTGACAGTTGGCACGTGACCCTAATGCTGCAGTGAGTAAATCCACAGTGGGCAGAGTTGCATCTTGCAGAAACATGCTTACATACAAGAAGAAGAGGAGTCAGCTGAAACCTACACAAGCCCACAAGATGTTGTTTCTGCAGAACAAGAAATTACAGCAGAAAGGTGAAAAAACGGCACAACGTCCTCTTCTCTGATGAAAAAAATTGCAACCTAGTTGGACCAGATGGTTAGGCATACTACTGCATCATTCTTCAGGAAGAGGACCAAGTCTTCTCTAAGAGGCAACAAGGAGGAGCATCCTTAATGTGTGGGGTTGAATTGGATATGGCAGAAAAACTAATGTAGCCTTCCTCACATCCCGTACGAACCAGTACAATTATCAAGAGATGCCAGGAGCCAAATCTGGCAAGTAGGGTGGGCGTGGAAGCGAAATCACGTTGTTTTCGCAAGAAACTTATGTGTGAGGAGAGCTTGGTGAGAAGGTGCATTGCTGTGTTGGAGCATCCTACTCCCCTTTACTGAAGAAAATGGGAGTCCATACAGATTCTTCCGATAAGTCAACGCCCCTTGTCATGCAGCCAACTCAACTTGGGAGTCAATAGTGTGCCTGTACTGGGCTGGCTTCCTTGTTCTCCTGATCTGAACCCCATGTAAAATCTGTAGGGTATTCTTTGCAGGTCAGTTTACGTACATGGACGACAATTTGACAATGTGCATCAGCTGAAGGCAGCCATCGTTACTGCATGGGAGGAACTTGATGCAGATGAATTGCAGAAACTTGTCGACAGCATGCACAACCGAGTACTGGATGTTATTGCTAAATGGGGGCATTTGTGGGTCGTTAGATCATAGTGAGGCTATCTTTATGGGACAGCAGATTTTTTTTCATTTTTCTTTTGTTTATTGTCTGTTTTGTTCAACCATTCAGGTGTGTTCAAGCACTGTTTTCAAACATTTTGGCCATCTCACTCACCTGATCCACCATATGTATCTTCTGGTTATGGGACTTCTTAAAGGGTAACTCTATGGTCAATACAACTTTATTTAAACCAAAAGACTAGCGAATTAATAACATCATGGCGTATTCAAAAAATTTTAATTTAAACCCTAAATGTGTGAAACAATGAAATCCCGAACGCAATTTCCATTAGCTGGGTGTCCATCTTGGTGACCCCCAATGGAGTTATCTTTCAATTTAAATAACGTTGTATTGGCCATAGAGATCAGGTTTACCGCAAAAAAAAAACAAAAAAAACTGTAACCCTACCACAGCTAAGAGAGAGCATTTGTCGGCATGTTCCATGGATTAATGCTGGGTTACTGCATTCAGCTGTGAAAAACACAATTTTGCACATGGAAAGCATTCTGGAAATACAATGGGGATAGTGAACGTATGTACACCCTTGTGCAAACTAATTGAAACAAAGTATGTTTTCTACAGAGTCCACCAAAAAAATGTACACTCTTTGTCAGACTGTATCGGGATATTGATATTGTCAATTGATTTGAAGCTGATGAAGAGGTCTTCTACCAACAAGACGGGGTGCCACCATACAACCACTCAGCCATACGAGCTTTCCTGGATGACAATCTGCAGGGACAATGGATTGGATGAAGAGGGCCCATTGAGCTCCCTCAGCGGCCGCCAGATCTAACACCTATGGACTTTTTCTTGTGGAGAACTGTGAAAGATCAAGTCTATCAACATAAGCTGCGCACGCTGGAGGACCTTCAGCAGGAGATTACAGCGGCATGTGAAGTGATCTCCATTGAAATATTGACCGACTTAGCTGCTGTGACCGCTCGTTGTTCCATTCTGTGTCTGGCCGCCAACGGCCAACATTTTGAACATCTAAAGTAACCATGTGCTTAACTGAAGACTATATGTGTATATGTGTAATATGTGTTTACGTTTCTTAAGGTGTGTATACAGTATTTTGGCAGACTCTGTATATTACTCATAATCCTGTATTCAAAACAAAAACAAAAAGTTAGTTTGATCACTTTTTTATGTTGGCTGATGCAATCATTACTTCAGCAGCAATTGTACTGCATCAGATTTTAGCATCCTGTCTGACTGCCATAGTGTATATTGGCTGATGCAATTATTATGTTAGCAGCTACAGTATTTCATCAGATTTTAGAAACCTGCAGATGTGATTCGACCACCATTCGAGATGGATGTGACACTTAGGAAACGTACAAAGATCGTAACTATGCACGAACACAGCTAAGACATATCGAGAGATTGCTTCACTGATGGTTGAGTTTAGTAACTGTCACCCGAGTCACCAAGATGAAGCAGGAAACTTGATTGGCTTCTCTTAAACATAAAGGAAGGTGTGGTTGTAAGCAGAAAACAATTCGTGGAGATGATCCTTACTTGCTTCAGCAAAGCAAAAAGATCCCTACAAGACTTAAAATTGTTTGTTTCAATTAATTTGCACAAGGGTGTAGAACAATTTGTCTATGTGCAGCACCACCTATTGGTAATCTTCTTTACCAATTTTTTTTTGTTTTTTAAAGAAATGGGGAGCGCATCATCTGTATTGTGTGGTCTTTGAGTTCAGTCCGCTTAAAACCTATTGACAGTATTTTTTTATACACCAATGGTCACTTTCGGTCATGTTGATATAACACAATTACTGACCTCTATTAGTCAACAGCAAGAATTAATTCAAGCTTCAATAAGTATCTGAATTAAAACCTAAGTATTTGTGTCTGATGTTTTTATCTTTATTTACATATTTAATAATCATTTAACTCCTTGCTAAAAAACACAATATTGTATACTCACTTTACTCCAAACTTTTGCGAGTATATTTACATCATTTGTGTGAGTGATTGATATTTTCTGGTAACAGTCAATAGCTCGAATGTAATCACCAGATTCTTCCCATTCTTGTGCTTGATTCAACAGACTGTCAACATTCCTGCATTTAAAAAGGTGAATATTAACAAAAGAAAAATTGATTAGATATATTAAAAAAAAATGTAATCATACCTTGATCCTCTTGAATTAATTTCACGATCATATTCATCTTGCAGTTGTGGCAATTTATGGGGTAAGTACTCTTTACACACACGCAACGCATCTGGCCACATGTCATTCTCCTAGATGAAACATTACCGTATATATATAATTAATCTATGAATAAACTATATCTGCATATCGTTCTCTATTAATTTATAGGTAATTTTAGCAATTCTCTAAACAGACACATTCAACAGCTCCTAAAAGGAGAAATTCCCTATCTGTGAACCAGATGCCTGGCCTATCATTGAACTTCTACTTTGAGTGCTTAGCAATTTTTAGGATGCTTGGAGACACCTTAGCTGTACAGTGTCTGTGGTGACCCAGTTGGCAGAGAAGCTGAGCTAGAGATAGACATAAATAAAATCCTTTATTTCAAAAGTTTTTTAAGTTTTTTTTTTCCTGTCCCTATTTTGAAACATTTCATTACCGCCTATTCTAAAACTTTCATAAGTGCTTCAGGTAAATTTCATAAATACTGATTTAGATATTAAAAGTAGAATTATGTCTAAAGTCTTCTAATTTAAAAATAATAAAAGTAGATTAGGATGAAGATTGAAAATATAATGAAGTTTAGAAATTGTACTTGCAATAATTTCTGCAAACTTTCTTGAATATCCTGATTCAGGAACTGTTGGATATCTAAGGGACTGCTGTATGTCAAGAATCACAAGTGCAATAATAATTAATACACCTATGCTCAACTAATATTATTTATACAGTAACACAACCACATTTTAAAACTTCTAAGGTCATTTCATTAAACTGCATGGCCAAAAGTTTTTGTTGTAACAAAAAAATACTAAATTTTCCTTGCATGGAACATTATCTATGTGGGGAAATCACTAAGTATCTTTTAATGTACTGTGGATTGGCAGTAGTGATTTCTGCATGTATATGCCAAACAGGACGGTGCCCCTGCCCACACGGCCAACACTGTGCAAATCTGGTTGGGGTCCAACATGACCTTCTGGTCGAAGGGCTTTTGGCCTCCGCAGTCGCCAGACCTCAATCCACTTGACTACAGCGTACCTATGTTTCTGCATGTGGCAATTTCAGCATCATTACACAGTTTGTTTTGCGCTGTGACACAATAAATATGACTGTGCCACTCTCCATTTGCATCAAGCATACCATGATGTATTTTTTTGTATCCTGAAGGTGTACCAGGAGCAGAAATCCATTGAAGACTTTCAGCAAAAAATGGGAGCAGTGCTTTACCATGTCAAATATGAATGGATCGAGAAATTCCAACAGTCAGACAAGCATGAAGGACGAGAAAAGAGCAGGATGGCCCATTAATGACAACAATGTTAAGGATGCCGTGCCATGATTCAGAAAAATTCCTCGGACTGCTTTATTTTTGATCTACTTAAAGATGGTTTAATTTTTTGATTCACCTCAGACGAACACACAAAGGAAGCAGTGCATGAGTGGCTTGCTGCTCAGCCAAAGACATTTTTTCCTGCAGGATTCAGAAGCTTGTGGAATGCTAGAAAAAGTGTATTGAAAACCATGGGGACTATGTTGAAAAAAGATATAATTGGAAGGTCTCTGCTTTGGTTGAAATGCATCATAAAAATTGTGTGCCGATACTTATGGACTTGCCCTCATATAATTAAGTAATTTTTACTTCAGTTCATGAAATTATAGGTCTGCAGACAGTTTCATTTAAAGTAAACTTTGTTAAGGTTCTTAATGAGAGCTCCCAATTTAGTATTAACATTCCAATATTCATTTTTATCATAATTTTTTTGGGCTTTACCAGTAATTCATTGGAACCCCTTCTCACGATGTTAACAGTGACTGCATGAACACTAACATATTGCTACCAGCACAAACAAAGCCTTTCCAACTAAATGTACATAGCTTTGATTACATTTTGCATTATATTGTAATGGCACAAATCTAAGTTGCCATAATTCATTTTTATTTCTCCGTCCCCATTTCTTAATACAATCTTTACCTTGTAATATTTTATGGCTAGTTCTGGGCGTTGAGCACGAAGAAGGAATGCTTCTGCTTTGGTAAAATCTCGTTCTTTGAAGGCTGTGCTTGCTTGACCCAAAAGAACATCTTGCACAGAGTCAGAATCATGAGATTCTGCAACTCTCTGAGCATTATCCCAATCCTGATTATGAACATACCTTCAGAGATTGATGATAAATCAAAATGCAATAGATCAAATATTAAAATTAATTCCAAAAATAAATGACTAAAAAGAAACAAAAGCATTCAAATTAAGATTAAATTTATAATGTGATATGCTCACATGAGAACAGCTTCCTTTGGTTTGCCTGCTTTGATGAACTCAAGTTCAGCTTCATTAAATTTCCCTTCATCTTCTAAGTACATAGCATATTTCAGATGAATGTCTGGGATTTTATCTTTCATTGCCATACGAGCCAATTCAAATGCAAATTCAAAAGAACTGTATAGATAAAATAAAACAACTGAACTGATCATAAAGGCCAACAATGAAATAAATAAGTAATTTGATAGTGAAATTTTTATTAATTTCATATGATTCTAAAGTCCTGCAACCCATATTTTCCATTATATCTCTCATAAATATAAATATTTTGAATTCATGATACAGAAGCTTCAGTTTATGCATGATGATTACATTGTTAATGAGGACACAATCAGGTGACACAATTCAACATGGGGCTTAGTATATTGCAAAAGGGGTTCCTTGTGGAGTGTTATTTAACCTAGATAGCTAACATTTGCTGAGTCAACGAACATCAAAAAAAAATATTGTTTTAACTTTATATCGTTAAGGCTATGTAGTTTGAGCTCACGTACTAGCTTATTCACTGCTGGAATCTTTCACAGGAAGATTTTTCGTTCAATCAATAAGTATTTTAGTTTATGATATAACACATCATTGTTAGTCATTTTGACGAATGGTTAACGTTTGTTAGTTTTTGCTATTGAATGTAATTGAATACAGTCAAATGTCCCTATAACAAAGTCAATGCGACATCCCAAGAAATGAAAAATTTGTTATATAGAAACATGTAAAACATCATTATACTCAAGATTTAGATGACTGGATCAAGGTAAAAATTCCTTAGTGGGAAAAATTTGTTCCATGGGTTTTCATTATAGAGAGGTCAACTGTATTCTGACTTTTCTTTCAGTTTCTATTGTCTATAATATTATCCTTTAAAAGAAAGTTGACTGACAATGTATTTGTACGAATATACAAGATAATAGTGTCTACGTTGCCTTAAAATCTAAGAGACAAAATCATAGATATCTTAGATCCACTGATTTCAAAATATGATGTACATTAGCAAATCTGCAAAAATAACGTCAGCTTTAAATAAATTTCTAATTTTTAATTTGCTGTTTTATTAAGTGATCTTTTATGATTATTTAAAATTAAAGCCTAATCAATAACACTGCTTTCATTATGAAAAAAATTTACTCGTGGAAATGACAAATAGTTAGCCTTTCAGAATTAATAAGAAATATTAGCTATGCAGGATTAAACATTAATCCCTTCAAAATTGTTCAGCCCGCATTTCATAAACAGTTTCCAACACGGGATCTGCCGAAATTTAATTAAATCAATACGCCATTTAATTAAGAAATTTAAGGAACCAGATTATCTTGGCCATCTGATCACTTAATTTCTTTCTCTGGTCTTATCTCAAAGAACAGACATGTGAAAACAATTCGAAGATAATCCACGCATTAAAGGACAACATCTGCAATATCACTATATCCAAATCATTGATGTGTTGAAACAGGTTGCTGTTGTTGTTGAAAAGAATTGTGCTTCACAGAATGGTTCTCTGTTTCTACATTTTCTATAAATCACATGACGTAATGCTTACAATAAAATATGCATATTTGGTATTAATATATTTTTTTGCAGGGCTTAGAATCATCCTATATAATATTTTCATTGGTGCTTTTATTTACCATCCTTCTGTTGCAAAGTCAATAGCAGCTTCTAGCAAACCAAACTTATTCAATAATTTCACAGCTGAATCACCTCCTAAACTTTTTGCCCAAATAAATGCAACTTGCTTAGCAGCATTGGCTCCCCCATGAGCCTTAGCCACCTATAAAATTAAAGTTCACATGTATATTACTTATGTGAAAATAAAATTTCAAAGAATTACTTGTACATATCTATATATTTTCTTAAATCACCCTATGTGCATCCTCCCACATGTCAACTGTGCGATACATATTAACAGCTGCTTTCCAGTCATCTGCTTCCAGGTAGTGGTACTCAGCCTGGCGGAAATTACTTTCTAATTCCAACTCCTGTTATACAGTTTAAATGCAAATTTAATGTTAGTTATAGAGAAATAAATAATTATTCAAATTACAACCAAGGAACTCTGCAAACCTTAGCTAAATGAAGATGAGTTTCTATGAGCAGATCTGGATGAAACTGTTTTACCAATGAAATCATTTGGTCATAGTAGTGATTCTTCTTATACATGGTGATGGCCAAATCAGGTTCATTTACTGTGATGTAGAGCCTTTTTATTTTTAAAGTTAAATTTAAAATAAGTTTAATCAGATACAGCATGAATATATTAAAATAATATCTATTATATATTATGTAACTTTTGAATAGTCTGCCTGTTTCCATTCCGAATGCAACCATGGATACCAATATTTTGGAAATGTTAGTCTTGGCGGTAATCACTCAGTAACATTTATTGTTAACAACAATCAGATACATTTCTTTAGCATACATTACAGTTTCTCCTCATGGCAACAATGAAAAAGCTTCTTTTATTTTTTGAATGAGTTATTAGTGAGATTTTTCATTATTAGCTTTGAGAAAAGGAGGATAAGATTGATGAGTAGGGTTTGCCAGGTAGTTCCCCAATACACTCAATCACGGAAATTTTGTATGAAGGAAGGCCATATTACAAGGGAGAAGAGTAAAAATCAAAAATTCATCTACTGTAATAATTTTGAGAACAATAGTCTGCATGCACATTATTGCATTAAGAATACATTAAGAATCTTCGAAGTAATCCCCAAGGCAATCAACTGTTCACTGATAAGAATGAGGAAGGTGATGAATACCATCAACTGCTCCACTGCCCAATCTGGTAATCTCGTGTCGCACAGCATTGATGATATCTTCTTGTTTAGGGAAGCGTCTCTCACGCAATGGAGCTTTCAATTTCTGTTTCAAATCGAAATCGCATGGTGACAGAATGGGAGGATAGGGGGGATAGTCTAGGATTTCCCATCTCAACTTTCAAGACTGTTGCGCTCAACATTACAGTAGATGAATTATTTTTTGACTTTAACTCTCTCCCTTGTCTATAATATTTCCTGAGTATAAGCCAGATTGAAGCTAAAATGAATCACTTTTTTCTTTAATTTACTTTATGGAGCTCAAAATAAAATATGAGTAGAAAAAGTGCATTTTAATTTTATAAAATCATATATTAACCTGAAAACGATGCTCTAAAATTATTTAAAAAATATAGAGTTTAATTCCCCCATATCAATTGTGTAACACTGCAAAATTACAGGATGGAATTCCAAATAGTTCAATCAGTATGAGATCAGGTGTGCTGCTTTAATATGTGAGCAGAAGCCGGAACATAACAATGGCTCAGGCGACATCCTTGAAGCAACAATCACGTCATGAGCAGTTCATATGTTTAATTAAAAAAATTACATCATTTCACGTTTATTTTCTACACTTCTAAAAGGAATCCCACTTTGAAATTTTGGGTGGCCATTAGAACAAACATCAAGAAATATGCCAGCATTTTTTACAGGTTTTTAATATGTCGTTTTAACTTAATATTTCAAAATTGATGTTAAAATCATTTTAAATAAATTTTTCTTTAATTTCAATTATATCTGAAAATATATAGTTTAAAAAGAAGCTATGAATGAAACCTGTTCAGAGAATCATGTATTTATAGAACACCTTAATCGGCTAATTTCTGTAAATTTGACTGTGAATATTTTTGTAAAAAATTATGTTAGATGAAAATTAACACCGTGGGGTTACTTACTTTGCTGTAGCGAAATGTATTAAAAATGTTTAAACTTTTTATAAAAATGTAGTGTTTTTTGGTGTCTCATTTCACGTAGAATGACTCACACAGACAACTCAACAAGATGGTGATCTTTAAGTAAGAGAGACGATATCTTGTGTCTCACTCACTCCTTATCAAAAAAGCCCACAACTGAATTACTGCTAACACCAAAAGGCTTGGACTCGCCACATCCCTTCTCAAATGGGCTTGTGTGCTCTTCAGAGATTCAGCTTAAAACTGATTCTCAAAGTGGATAGAGTAGGAGAGTAAGATATCCAAAACTTCCTAAAGGGATAAGCTTTGATTTTTTAAAATCAAATAAATAAATGAGGCACTATGAAAAAATGAGCCCCATGTACACAAGCAGGCACAAAAATCTACAGATGAAAATAAATTTCATTTGCCTATGTCTTGAGCCTGTAATATAGAAGACCTTATTGTTACCTTACTTTCTAAAATTTGTTGTGCGCTTAAACAGATAAAAATTTCCAAATGTAGTTTTTTTTCAGTTTAAGTAAAAGGAGTATATTATTACTGTTGTCGCTGTAAGATTATATTGTCGCTGTTAGATTTTATACTTATAAAATTCAATAACTTGATATAAAAGTTTGTTTTCTAAAGAGTTTCAGTCAATTACAGGTGCACATGAAGTAAATGTTTTAGACTGTCAATGACGAAAAAGTGAAAAAAAAATCAATTTCCAAATTATAAACATATATTTTATATCTTTACCTTTCGGCATCTTTGAATTTTCCTTGTTCTTCAAGCATTTGAGCTTGATTGATATACATTAAAGCAACATCTTCTGACTTCATAAACTTAGTTGCCAACTGTAAGGATCATTTTTTGCAAACAGGAATAAACTTTTGTGTATTCAGTGAGATTAGGAATTTTTTACTTTAAATTAAAAAATTTAATCACTACTATATACATTGTTCAAAGCAAATCAGGACATTATTTTTTTCAGAAGCAAAATAAACCATGCCTGCACAATTTGTTGTCAGTCATATGAAGTTCCACATGTCCTCCGTCACACACAGGTGTCAAGCAGTGGCAGGCTACATGAATGATCTGTTCAAAAGCATTTGAATAGTATGAGCAGTTCAAAGGTCTTATGTCCATTGCAGATGATTCCGGTCGTGCCAGTGTGAAACAACAGCAGTTTTTCCTGTCCCATGTTATGACAGTCAAAGTCACTACTTCTGCCAGGTTCTGAAGGACATGCACAATGCTTTAAGGAAGAAGTGGCATGCTTTGATAACGAAAGGTGTTCTTTTTCAATAGGGCATTGCCCAACTTCGCACTGCACATTGCACTATCTATACACTGCAAGAAATGGGTTGAGAGCAACTGCCACATTTGCTTCCAAGAGATTTTCATCTCTTCAGGCCCTTGAAAGAGTTCTTGGGAGGCCAGCATTCAGGCAGTAAAGTCGAAGTGATGGATGCTGTGTGAAACTGGTTGCGATGCGAAGACAGAAGAAGTTTTCTGCTGAAGGTGTTCTAGCATTTGTAAAACATTGGGGAAAATGTATAAATGTAGCAGGGGATTACATTGAGAAATAGAATTGCTTAATATCAAATAAATGCAGTCGAACCTCAGTTTAAAGACTTTCAATTTAACAAAATTTCAGTTGAGTGAATATCTTTCTTGGTCCTGGCCACACTTTAATATAAAATTGACTTCACTTGAACGGTTTTAACTTTAACAAACTTTAACTTTAACGAATTTAATCAGTTAGTCCTGCTAAGATTGGCAATAACTCACTTAAACGAATTTTGTCAAAGTATTAGGGCTACGACGATATCCAGGCCCGTAGTCAGGGGGGGATCGAGGGGGGTCGACGACCAACCCATTATGGAAAAAGGTCCGCCTCCCAAATACATGTATGGAAAAAGGTCCGACCCAAAGGTGGAATTTTTGAAAATCGACCCCCCCAAGATAACGTCGTGGCTACGGCCCTGATATCCATAGTAATGTTTTAACATGAGGTAGGATATAACTTCCTAACCAATCAATTCTGAAACATGTGATGAATAGAAAATGATTCAATAATTAAAAGTAAATAAACTCCTTTTAATAGAAAAACAAGATTAAAAATAAAAATAAAATACAAATAACTAACATTTATTTATGTTTAATTATTGAATTATTATCACAACTCCTCCTCTTATATAACAGAAAATGATGACCATGAATAAATACTAAATGAATGATGACTTTGAACACAAAACTGATGCACATGATAATTAAGTAACCGAACAATATTTTACATGTAGCTTTTTAATCTCTTTTCTGATGTACTTTTATCGTGTATACCAACCTTGAGTTTGATTTCTGTACTTACTGTAATTTGTTTGCTTGGTTACTGCATTTAGAGTTGATATGTAGTGACGTTAGTTCTTGGCTTGTTCCCTAGCAATTCCAAACTTAGGTTTAACTTCTCTATTCTTTTCAATGCCCTTACACCATAGTGTTAAGCCTAATGTTTGGAATCGCTAGGCAACTGGCCAGGAACTTACATCATACTTACCTTCTCTATTAGAACAGGAAATGCTTTGAAATTTATTAACAAGATGCATTCTTTTATTGTGGAATTATGAAGATATTATAAATAGATTTCTTATTTATTAGGAAGTATTTTTTTTTTGGAAGTTTTACTTTAACAAAATTTCAGTTTAATGAATATTTTTTCTTAGTCACTAAGAATTCGTTAAACTGAGGTTCGACTGTATGGATGTTTTACTTTTTACACCCAAAAATCCCAGTTTGCCTTGAACAACCCTTGTAATAATAGCACTATTGAGAGCTTTGTTTATGTTAAGTATCAGTAATACATTAAATTCTTACTAGTATTTTAAATAACTTAAATGTAAAATATCTTGAGACACCATACACAAGAAAGCATCATAACAGGCTATGAAGTAGGCATACCACACATTAAACATGCTCTGGATCTCTGTGAAACATATATGAGAGTGATTCTCAAACCTTGATCACTGCAACATTAAGTTTTAGAATGACAATTTATCATGACCCATATATCAGGTCGTTGCATATCAAATGTCGGATTTCGAGGTGGGTTCCACGCTTCAGTACGGTTTCCACGTTTAGTAGCAAATACCCATAACAAAGTGGTACATTCCCAGAGATAAACCTATCAGTGACAAGTTGCCTGAAATTTGCATGCCTGCGATGATATTTAATAGCGTTTGAACCCAATCTGCATTACGAGTTCAGGTTGAATCAGACTGCATCCAACGCCTCTCGAAACATCAATAAGGTATTCAGTGTAGGCAAATGAGCCACGCAGCAGACCGCCCAACGTGTTGAATGACCGCTGATCTGAAGTGATCTGTGAAAGAGGACCCGTCAAAACTGTTCGGGACCTTGCAGGGGATCATGCTGTATCAGCGTTGACTATCAGTATTCACTTTAGCACCATCAGCAAGGTGAAAAAGCAGGACAAATGGGTCCCACATTAACTTACGGAAAACCAAAAAGAGCGTTGGTAGGAGGTGGGTACAGAATTGCTTTTGCGCCATGAAGAAGCAGGGATTCTTGATCGCATTGTCACCTGCGACGAGAAGTGGCTCCTATACGACAATAGGAAACAGTCAGCACAGTGGCTGGATGCTGATGAACCCCGACGACAGTTCCCTAAACCCCCCGTTGCACTCCAGGAAGCTCATGGTTACAGTTTGGTGGAACATCTGTGGTGTAGTGCATTACAGCTTCCTGCAGCAGGGGGAGAAAATCACCGCTGCGACCTACTGTCGTGAACTGCATCGTCTGCACACAAAACTGTGTCAGCAACAACCTGCACTTGTGCATCGCAAAGGCGTCCTTCTGCTGCATGACAACACGTGTCCACACGTTGCACGAACGACCGTGCAGGTGCTACAGGCTCTGGGCTATGAGTTGCTTCC
>JAHWFO010028926.1:2105556-2117365 GCA_023313115.1 Rhysida immarginata | reverse complement strand
TAATAATGTGACAACAGCAGGGAATATCCCACCAGATAAACCGGAGGAAGTTGCCCCCCAACAGGCCAAATACCCAAAACGGGGTTAATGAAAAGACATATAAAAGAACAAACTAGAGAGAAAAAAAAAAACAAAAAAAAAAACAGTAAGGAACAAACAGGGAAAAATAAAAACGAGGTTTTGGGTTCCCCGCAAAGAACACAAAACACAGAGTTAAGAGAAAATCGTAAAATGTATATGACCAAATCCAAATCCTTAGATCCAAATCCATATGACCAAAATAGGATAAATAATTATTGATAAGTTTACAAATTGGATTAATATAAACAAGATTAGATCTAAATTTAAGCACAGCTTTTAATCTAAAGCCATTTCTAGTCTTTTTTAAATTATGAAAATTGAAAAGGTGAAAAAGAGAATGAATGTTTAACCTCTCATGAAAAATATTATTTAAAAGATTAAAAAAGTTCCTAGTTAAAATAATGTTGATATAAAAATATCCTGATTAGGAAAAAAGCTATTTTGACACTTAAAACGCTTACATAAAAAATGACTAAAAAAAGCTTACATAATAATAATAATGAAAATAAATAAAAAACGCTTACATAATAATAATAATAATAATAATAATAATAATAATAATAATAAATAAATAAATAAATAAATAAATAAATAAATAAATACTGTGGCAGAAACAACTAAAAAGGGAAAACCTCTAATCAATTTTATTCCTTGTGGATTAGAGGTTTTCCGTTTTGGTTTGAAACATCATACAATTGCTGTCTGAGACTTCCTCATAATATTGTCTCTCTCATCAATGTACTGGTATCTCCAGAAAAGGAAGAAATTAGAAAACTTGATACTGATTATCACAACATTTTTAATAACCAAAATACTACATGTATATAAAATTACAAAAGGTGTTCAAATTATTGACCATGTCTAGCAGTGCATGCCTCACAGCGTCTTGTCATTGAATTTCCAACAAGACCAAAAAATCTCTTAATTATGTGGTGCAGGATGTTCCTGTAGATTCAGAAGAGGCGCTGATAGCGCAAATTGTTGCTGCAAGTAACCATGTAAGAGACACTGCAGGGATATTTGGCCGAGTCAGAAATTCAATGACAAGACACTGTAAGACATGCATTGCTGCTTATGGATAACAGTTTGAACACCTTTTGTAATTTTACAAACATGAGTATTTGGTTATTGAAAATGTTGCAACCATCAGCATCAAGTTTTCTAATTTCTCCGTCTTCTGGAAATACGTTAACGAGAGAGACAATATTATGAGGAAGTCTTAGACAAGAGGTTGGAGTTTAGAGGTATGAGAGAAGGGGGAGGGTTTGTTATAACGAAGTAAAATCTTTGGTACCTTTAATCTTGTTATAACGAGCTTTTACTATATCTTAGTGCTGATAAGTTTAAATAATATTACTGATAGAGCTAGGATGCAAGAGTACTTCATATTTTTTTTTCACAAGAAGTCTTTCCCCCCACCATTTTCATAATTATTTACATCACATGTGACTTTTAATCACATAAAATATGCATTTTTTGAACACTATATTAAGAAGATAATTTATAAGCAATCTAAATGCACAAAAAATTTAAATGTTAATCATCAAAAACAATAATAATTTATCCGATTTGAAGTTGAATTAAAATATTTATGATTAAGTGAGTGGGACACCTTACCTTGTGAGCTTTTTGCCACATTCCAACACTGTTATACATTTCAACAGCTTCTTTCATCATGTCTCCTTCAACATAGAAATTCTCAGCTGTCTATAAGAACATCAGAAAATGTGAAAAATTAAGTTTATACCACGGATGACCATGATGAAATTATTCTCATCAAAAAATAACAAATTATTAAAAAAAAAAAAAAAAAAAAAAAAAGACACGTTCAAATAATTTAAAACCAGCAAATAATAAAATGGGAACAATGTATACACAATCTTGGAGCAAGACCAATAATTTTCAAAGAATTGAAACATGTCAATACATCTTTATTCATTTTAAGCATTTATTGTGAAAATATACAGGACTCGGAATTTACAAGGGTCATTCAAGGTTGACCTAGACTTTTGCACATATAAAATCAAGAAATAACTATACTCCATTAGACTTTTCAGTGAATGTTACCCAATCCTTTTTCAGTATTCTGCATTTCTGCATGGCGTATTTGACACATGCATAGCAGCAGCAGCAGCAAACAAGGCAGCAAGCAGTGTCTCTGTATTTGTGGAAGAGCACTGTATAATTAAATTTCTTGTGAAGGAGAACGTTAAACATGCCGAGACTTTGAAAAGACTTCAAGCACAGTATAGGGAAGAAATGATGCGACAGGCAAGAGTGTACAATTGGTGTAATCAGTTTGGCAAGGACAAGAGATGGTGAAAATTGCAATGCATGAACACATTCGTACAACTGCAGTCACACCAGTGAAAATCACACCTGCCGAATAAGCCATTTTTGATGAGGGTATCACAATTAATACCCAGTTATTTCTCCAAATTGCTTCAGAGTGCCATACACAACACCATTCACAAAAAAAAAAAAGACCTGGGATGTCGCCTAGAAATGTCACTCTTCTCCTTGACAATGCTAGCCTCCTCACATGGCAAATTTTACAGCAGAAACATTTGCCAAAATGGGATGAAAAGTATTGCCTCATGCCCCTTATAGGCAAGACCTGGCTCCCAGTGATTATCATTTATTCAGGCCCCTTAAAATAAAAGTCTAGGTCAATCTTCTACAAACCTTGTATGTTACAGAAGAATATGGTAGATAGAGGGTAGTAAAACAAACATTTTTTTTTAAGCAATGTGTCTCCTATCTTAAAGGAAGTCTTTCCCCCCACCATTTTCATAATTATTTACATCACACGTGACTTTTAATCACACTTGTATGGCGCTGGACTTCCTTCATTTGCAGCAACCATTGACTCTCTGATGACTGAGCTTTCATTGGAAAAACAACAAACAATAATGTTTGACAACGTGTACATTCCAGAAGTGCTTCAAACCGACACCCACTTTCTTGTATACAACATTGGCACACTGAAGCATTAACTGCCATTCAAATATGCCAGGTGTAATATGTACACTGTTACAGGCATCGACAATCCATGGAAGAAGAATATTGAAATGATGTACAAGTACATACTCTAGGGTCTTCAGATGTCCACACAAGAAGAAGTCCAGCGGATCAAGATCTGGCGATCTTGCTGGCCATGGGATAAATCTTGATAACAAACATGTGTAGTGCCATACCAGTGCAAGATAGGACACACACTAGGGAACAAAACATGTTTGTTTAATATTTTCACCTACAATATTCTTTTGTAACATAAGTTCTGAATAGCCCTATACAAACACAATGTATTTGCATAAATAAAAGATTTTACATGTAACAATGTCTCTGTGACTGGCTTAAAAAAGGGTATGATCCAGTTCAGGGCCTGGAGGGAGGGAGAGGAACCGTGTAGAGGCTGAGTTTATGGGTCAGCTAACTGGTTGCAACATCCTGCATACTGCATTAGCATCTCAACAGTATCAATGATTGATTTTAAAAAGTCAAATACCTTCCTTCTCTAACTGTCCCAATTGTTAAGTTTGTTGGTGGAAGCACAATGCTGTGGGGTTGCATTTACTGTCATGGATTCAGTTTTAGTGAATGATACCTTAAATGTCTGTAAGTACTTGGATGTTCTAGGTAATCCTGCACTATCAACACTGTTCCAGTAATATGGAGAAAAGTCATACATCCTCCAGTATGGTAAAGCACCATGTCATATTGTATGGTCATCACACAGTGGTTTCAAGAATTTGGTATGGAGAACTTGCCCTGGCCTGCATAGAACCCAGGCTTAAATTCCAAAGAAGTCATTAAATTAGAAAATAATACTGGCAATAGAAATCACTATTCCACAAGAGAATTTTTAACGACTTGTATGTACATTTTGTTGGCTATGCCAACTTCATCAGCAAATATGTGAGTAAGAGATCACAGGACATCGTAATAGTCACGGAACAATATTATGGAGAAATTGGCTACATTATTTATCAGAGTGGACAAGACGGAGACATGATTCGAGAGAGCAATCAGTGATCTGACAAGCCAAGAGGAGCCTTTAATGATAGAGCAGCTAACATCAGTTGTGAAGTTGTGTTAACTTCAGTTAGGTATTATTAATTACCATATGCCTCATTCAGATACCCAATTCACATCAGAGAAAGTCTGCATTCCCAAATAAGTACAGAGTATGACAACAGCTAAAGATGGACAAACACTGTACAGAAATCCATGTAAATTAAAATCTTGTAAAACATTCCAAGAAGGAGTGACATAAAAATACAGTTATCATTAACGTATCATAAGAACTTGAGCAATCGCGTGTCGACAAAGCAATTATTGCATGCGCCTGCTCCCGTCGACAATGCTTAAAAGATAAACAGAAAGTAACAGTGTATTCATTTTTGATGAATCGACTGTTATATGAAATACCATTATCTTGGTATTCTTTATGGTCACTGGTTTAGCATGTGAATTCAACTCGAAGGGGCCCACGAAACAGCCTGAAAAGTTGATACAGCCGAGCTAAGACCTTGATGGTCATATTTCTGAATTAAAAAAGTTAATTCATTTTCAAGTTATCGTGCAAATGGCAGACAGACGGACGGACGGATAAACTTAAAGACCACGTGTGGATTCTTATGAGTAGCTCTTTGCTAAAGCTACTAATGAACTATGTCAATGCCTCTGACTTAATTTCCATACAGGGTATAAAGCCAAACATTTTACAAAGTAATTTATTTACCTCATATTCTTGAATTGATGCATAATGCTGACCAAGTTTCATATAGTATTCTCCGAGAGATGTATGATCATCTATAACTTGTATGATCTCCACTGCTTTTTTCCACTGACGTGCTTGAATAGCAGCATCCAATGCTTTCACACTCTTTCTGACAAATATAAATTCAGTTAAATTGCACTTAATGGATTTCAAATGAAAAAGCTTTTTTATACATGTACTTAAGCTTGACTGGTTCTTACCCTGCTTCGATGTAATGATTAATTGCTGCTTCCAGTTGCTTTTGCGAAACCAAATGATCACCCCATTCCTCTTCTAGGTTTACAACTTCCTTTGGAAAAGCATAGCGAGCTAATTCTACAGCTAAATGAAAAATCAGAAACGGGAAAACTTTGTTAATGTCTTTATATAAACGTATTTTGGCCCTTCTTTCTCCATATTTCTGATACCGTATTTCCACCAAAAAAATGTTAGGTTCTACCAAAATAAGGTTTCAATTCAGAGATACACGCACGATATTTAAGAGAGGGTCACTGTGCAAAAGAGGATTCTATTATACAGGGTGTCCCACTCGCTCTCAGCCCTGATTTTTTTTTTTTTTATAAGAATCAAACTAATGGTCAAAATTTAATAAAATTTGCAAAGCATGGTTACCTCACAGCAGGTGTTTGAAAGTGGATGCCATTAGCATCAAGGCATATTTGCATAAACCTCTCAATGTTTCAAAAGATAGCCACCAACCTATCAGTATTAGCATCAGAAATCACAGTATCGATTTCCCACTGAATGTGACATAAAGTAAGCATCCATGAGATTAGAATTAAATTCTTGTTAATTCTACTGTCATAACAGAATAGAATGTTCACTCTTTGCTCCTTAAATAACAATGCTCTCTCACTAACTGTAGAAGATAGCTGTGCGTTTGCCACCATGCTTAGCAAGCAATGTTGTTGCTACCAGATTAAAGATGATGATGAAGATGATATCATTCATAGACCTATTGCCCGTTGGATTCACCCAATGTAGGATGACTATTTGTCTCTTGGTCCTTTTTACGGATGGCGGTATCTGCACCCCTTCCATCCAACACTCCTATACGGCTTGTGACCGGTATAGTGGTTGAGAACTTTTTTTAACAACTGCTGCAAGGTGGCCACAGCAGCCGGGACCTACAACTTTACATGCTCTCCAAAGCATGGGGCAGCTAAGATCGTATGTCACTAATGGTCACCTATCCAGTGACTAGCCGTGCCTGATCGTATGTTGCTTAACTTCACAGAACTGGCGTGGTTGACGAAAGCCCACCAGGCCACAGCCTCCCCCTATTATATTAAAGATAAAGATTGTTATATGGATGACATGCCCTGCTTCAGAGATGGTATTTATTATCTTGGTCATAATGAAAATCAGTCTTATTATTTAACTGATGGACTTATGTGTATATCATTACATATCTGAAGTCTGTTAATTCTGCTAAATATGGCATCTTGAATTACCACCGTTTCTTTGAAGTCCCGTGTACTTTTATTTTATTAACAAAGTTTCTGAAGTTTGCATGCATCTGATCTAATTCTTATGGAGGAGTGTCTGAATAGAAATTGTAGGACAGTATACACAGTGCATTCAAAAAGTTCAAGGACATGCTGGAACAGGGAATTTAAGGAGAATAGGGAAACCACTAATCCACATAACGAATCTTTATTAGCTTTAAGTACATTACATGATCAAAGGAGTTGGGACACCCCTGTGAACACCTACTGTAATTGTGGGACTGGACTGGGCCCGCTCATCAAAGCGGACGGAAACCTCAATGCTGATGGCTACAGGACCATTCTGGATAACAGGGCACTTCCAGCGCTGTGGGAACACTTCGGTGACGGGCCGTTCCTCTTCCAGCACAACAATGCGGCTTGCTACAAAGCAAGATCCATATCCGACTGGTTTGATGAGATGCAGGTTGAAGAACTGGATTGGCCCGCCCAGAGTCCTGATCTCAACCCCATCGAACATCTTTGGGACGAATTGGAACAACGTGTGAGATCCAGGATGGTTCGCCCTACATCTGTTCAGGAACTGACCACAACATTCCTCGAGGAATGGAGGTCAATACCTGTGGATACATACCGTAAACTAGTGGACAGTGTGCCATGTAGGGTGGAGGCAGTGATAGCAGCTCGGGGTGGTCCTACACACTAATGATTGAAGCTTTTTGCAGCTTTACGGTAGAGCAACAGGTTTCCCAACTCCTTTGATCATGTAATGTATGACCTATGTATTAATCAAATCTCCTGCCCTCTCTCCCTCCTCTTCATCAATTTTAACTACATTCTTGTCCAAAAGTTAAGTAAGGATAATTGTAACAAATAACATTTAAAGGTATGTAAATACCAAACAACAAATGTTGGTATGTAAATATCATGTAAATCAGACGGTTAAATCAATGTCAATTCATCATCAAATTATTTTTGAAATGCAAGTTTATGCAAAGTGATCAAAGTGCAACAAACACAGGAGAGCAAACCATAGGGACAAATTAAACACCATTGCAAGCCATGATAGGAGAACTCCTCGTTATTGTTAGTTTTGCATTTAATGTGGATCACAGGTGCCAAAAATTGATCTTTTCATGAAAGAGAGAATAATTGAAAGACTCAAAGCAGGGCAATCACAAACAAAAGTCTCCAGAGAATTGAATGTTTCACACTTCCAGACTTTAGAGATGGTTCCCAGACACAAGAGATGTTACATGCCGATGGTTCCAAGGTCGCTCAATGGTACATCCATCCAGCAGGATTGGTATTTGCAATTACTGCAAGACTTCAGAGGACCCTACTAGACAGCAGCTGCCTAACTTTTTGCAGATGCCTCAGGAACAAGAGTTTGCAGACAAACAATTTGCCAGAGACTAAAGGAGGCTGGTCTTTATGCCAAATGCCCAGCAGTTTGCGTCCTGCTCACCCCTGCATGTCGTCAGGCCCATTTAAACTGGAGTTGAGAACATTGGACTTTGGATCAGTGCAGCAATGTGCTATTCACCGATGAGTCCAGATTCAGCTTACAAAGCGATTTTCGTCAAACCACTATGTGGAGAAAACGTGGAATCCGTTATAATCCCAACAACATAAAGGAAAAAGGACCAGTATGGTGGTGGTGGAGTTATGGTTTGGTGAGGCATCATGCTAAACGGACGCACAGAGCTCCACGTCTTTGACAGAGGTACCATTAATGCTCGAAGATACAGAGACAAAAAACCAGGTCATGTTATAGATTCAGAGGTCCCGTGGGTTCAGATTTTCTCATGGATGATAATGTACTTCCTCACAGAGCTCTGCTAGTGTAGGACTTTCTGCAAAGTGACGATATCCAAAGCACGGAGTGGTCAACAAGATCTCTGGATATGAACCCGATCGAGCATGTGTGGGTTGCACTAGGGAGACAAATTGCATCCAATCGGTCTCCACCAATGACCATCCCAGAACTCAAAACTGCTCTTCCCCAAGAGTGAGACTTCTTGCCAACCAAGCTCTTGAACATCTAAAAGAATGGAATGCATGTGTAGCCACTAGGGATGACCATATCCCATATTAGCACCGTTTTCCTCGTGTTTCGTGCACATGAAATATGTTTAATTAAACGGTTTCGTCTTTTTTTGCACTTGCAATGCGGCATTGTACACATATAGCAAGTTTCAACTCAGTCTGGAAATTGGTTTATGAAATAAGTATACTGTTATTGATTATGCTTAATTTTTGAACATGAGTGTATAAATTTCATTACCTATTTATGGAACAATGTAATCAGTGTTATTGTCATTAGAATAGTGCTATTCAGGAACTGTTATAGTCATAATGCTATCATAGTTAATGTTAAGAGTACAAGCATAGTGTTTCCAAATCGAGACATGTTAAAATAAACGAAATTATAAAGATTTCCCCTTCTTCCCTTTAAGAGTACCTCTAGAAAATGCTTTTCCTTTGCGATAACATTCCATAGCTTTGTGGGTATTGCCAACTTTTTCAAATAATTCGCCAGCCTAAAGAAATATTGGACAAATTATAAAAATAAATAACAAAAAGGAGAAAATCAGTGACTTCAATGCAACGATGTTACTGATACAAACTTACACACAGTCCCTTAGTGTGTAGAGAATTTTTCAAATGACTTATATAAGTGGTCAATGGGTCATTACGTAACACAAAAGAGATTAAGTTTAACTCGGTCACTTTGGTTGAAGTAACTGCTAAAGTCTGTCATTTTGGTTTGAAGCGACTGCTAAACTCCAAACTCCGTCATTTTTAGTAATATGTCAGATTTCCTATCTGATATCAATTACTTCCTAACACATTGTTACATCACCTATGCAACTGCGCTGATGATCAGTTTCAGCCCAGAAGAATGCAAAAAGGGGTGGAAGAAATGAGACTCTAATGAAGTCCCACAGAAAAAATTCCAGAGATGGTCAGATCAGGGAATTAAGGAAGACAAGCTATCAGCCCTGCACCAACCAGGCTATTCTAGGCTTTCATGCATTGTTTTGATGGAAAAGAAGGTACCCTCAATGGTCATCTTACTATAATTGTTTTTTCACTGGTAGATGGCATTACTGGTGTACAAGGAATAATTAAGGCAGTGGTTTTCCATTGCTTTATGTATGGTTAATAAAGGACAAATACAAACATCCATGCCACAGCAGAATTTGAGCCAGCAATTCGACTTGAGGAACTCGAGATCCACTGAAACCTGCACCCCAATAGGAAGTATCGCGATATGCAGCTTCCCTGCTTGACACTCTCCTGAGAGCATACAGCACATGCGCAATGCATACGCAGTTAATGGCGTGATTGCGGGCAGAATTTCAAAATGGAGGAGAAGAACATGCTGTTCTGTTATTATATTTAAAATATGCCTAATTATAACTGTATTGCTTATGGATGTAATTCGAATACTGGAAAAAAGAAAAAGTTAGTTATGTATCCATGAATAAAGCATGTTACTTTTCACCCATTCCCTCCATCTTCTCAATGTAGAAAAAGAAAACTATATTTGGATTTAGTTTGAAGAGACATACTGCTCACAGGAAGGAGAAAAAATTTGTATTGCGCATGCCTAGAACTTGAGCATTGTAGGGAAGCTGCATATTGATACCTCCTATACTGTCAGCCACCAAGTTAGCTCACAACAAGCTCACCATACGGTCGATGTGGATCAGGGACTCATTCCTCTAATCACCTTCTTGAAATCTGCATGCTCCCTGCAGATCAAAGGGCTCGGGAAATTCTCCTTGCAGCTCTAACATCTCGTCTACCTGCAGCCAGCCTAAGACATGGCCTATATGAGCACAGTGATAAGAAAACAGTGAAATATTCTCAATAAAAGCAATTATGGTCACAAACTTCCGATTCATCCTGAAACTAGCAACTGTTTCTTTTTATGGTGAACTCTGCCTTGCGTGGACTTCGTGACTGGAAGAGACCGAGTGTTTCAACAATGGCTTCTGCCTCCTCAACGTTTGGTCTTCGTGACTAGGTCAGCAGGGGCACCCTGCCTATAGGGTCCCCAACCCAATTCAGCCACCAAGCTAGCCTATAGTAGTCATGGGAAGAAAGTGGCTTCCAGTGAGATGTCTGCCCTATCAGCGATGGCATCCACATCAAACCAAACTGGCCATTTCAGGTAAAACTTGATGTGGTTTGATACATAATGACCCATCAACAATTAACAGCATAGGCTTCTATGCATTAACAAAGTTATAAAGTCCTGTTTTGAATGCCATGTATAACTTGATTAATAAAGTAACATAAAAATTACCCGTTCGTAAAACTCTCCTTTGATCAGAGAAGCAGCAATAGTTTGAATGACATCTTGGTTGCTTGAAAGGTCCTTGAAATAAAATATTTAAATTTACCACAGGAGTAAAAACTTATAAAAAATTTTTTAATTTCTTCTTTTTTTTTTTTTAATGTCAGAAAATTCTCACAGGAGTAGTGGAAACGAGACGAGCAGCTTTTGCAGGCATGTTTGCCTTCATGTATAGATTAATGGCTCCCAAATAATCGCCTTCTTTCTCTTTCAACTATAACAAAACAGTAGAGAAGAAGAAATGTGCTTCTTTATATATTACTGGGTTGTCAGAAAAGTCGTGATACATTTTTGCAAGAGATCCTTCTTTTCAATGAAGGAGGAATTATGAAGCTCATTGAAAGATGACAAAGTTATCGAATAAAACAGGCAATATAATATTGATTGATTTTTGTTCTTTATATAAATAAATGAGCTTTAAAAAAATAGGAAAAATACATAATGACTTTTCCGACAATCCAATATAATAAAAGTTTGTGTGTTTGTTTGTTTCTTATACAAATCTACAAATTTATTTCAATCTTGATGAAATTTTGCACACTTGATCTTCAAAGCAAAAGGAAGGTCACTGTCTAATAATCGATATTCAAAATGATGGCCGAGCATACTAATAGGAGGTATCTCACTAACAATATGCAGGGTAATTCAAAATGATGTCCAGCATTTCAAAATTTTACTATATAGACGAGACCTTACATTTACTATAACATGAACTAACCAAAGCGGGTTTAAAATGCAGGAAAACTCAAATATTTTTAACCTTCCCGCAATTGGAGGCTGTGATGGCGCTAGTGTCACGATAAAAGTAAAGATGACGGCTGTGAATGAAAAGGCATATTGCGTCTTGGAGTATGCAAAATCAAACTCTATTATTTTAGTCCAGCGGGCATTTCGTAGGCAATTTCATAAAGATTGCCCTACTGACAAAAGCATCCGTAAGTAGTATGATCAATTTCTGGAAACTGGATGTCTTTGTAAACGCAAAAGCACGGGACTAGTAACAGCAGACATGCTGAAAGGAGTTTGTGCTAGGTAGGCAAGATCTGACGAGTGTGGTTTATAGGTAATAGGCAGGGTGGGGAATTCATTGCCGCACTCAAATTTGACTTTGACCCCCAAATTTAAGGT
>JAHWFO010028926.1:2092463-2105546 GCA_023313115.1 Rhysida immarginata | reverse complement strand
TCTGACAATGACCTATGAAATCAATTGGGTCTATTCATTATTTTTTTTGATGAATAGACTGTAAATGACTAAAATGCTCTCCCTGTTTATCAAATTCTAAAACTGACTGCACTATGCAATCATTTTCTATTAAAAAAAAAAATGCTTACACAAATTCGATCTAATTCAACATTTTTACTGTAGGTATGGGCAAAAACGAAACATTGTTTAGCCCTTCCTAGAGTCAAAATTTTTTTTAATAATTAACTTATAATTCATACAAAAATTAAATTATAAATTTCATCAACTCAGAACATCTTGTTGTCTTTCCTCATCATTATACAAGGGGAAGTAAGTTACAAATGGATATAGAAATGAAACAAACACAATAACTGATTTGAAAACTACTTTTTTCTCCACATAATCTTCCTGTACATTGAGGCACTTGTCCCATGTTTCACAAGCCCCTCAAAAACAGTAAGATAAATTTTTTGGGCTGCTATCTGATAGAATTCTTCGCTTCGATTAAGAGGGCCTTACAGCTTCATCGTAGGGAAAGTGATCACCCAAAAGATGATGTTTAAGAGGGCCAAACAAATGAAAGTGACTTGGGGCAAGGTCAGGACTATAGGAACGATTCTCGAAGGCTTTCCACTTGAACTTTCCCAGCATTTCGGCTGTCTTGTTGGCAGTAAGAGGATGTTCACAGTCTTCTGGGATTACAAGGCCACATTGGTTATCATATAGACCTGACTTAGCTCGTCACGACTTCTATTTGTTAGGTCCTCTTAAACATCATCTTTCAGCCAACGATGAAGCTGTACAAAAGGAATTCACTGCCTGGTTCAGACAGCAGCCCAAAGAATTTTATTTTACTGGTTTTGAGGGACTTGTGAAACAATGGGACAAGTGCCTCAATATACAGGGAGATTATGCAGAGAAATAAAAGCAGTTTTCAAATCGGTACTCGTATACATTTCATTTCTATATCCATTTGTAACTTACTTATTGACTTCCCCTCATATACAGAGTGTGACAGATAATTTCCAGGACTGTTGGAATAAACAACACATAGTCAAAGGTGTTTATGCATCAGGATTATTCAAAGTAATTCCCCTGTTGTTGAATATGTTTATTGGAACATCGGTACAGATCCTCAAAGCATTGGTGAAAGTCTTTTACCGGAACCTCTTTCAAGTATCCATGTACTTTCCTATTGGATGTCTTAATATCTAGTAAAAAATGTCCTTTCATGGTAATCTTGATTTTGGGAAACAGAACATAATCAGGGGGAGAGAGATCAGGGTGGATGATCAATCACTGTAATCATGTTTTTCGCCAAGAAGTCCCACACATTAATTGATGAATGCACACGGACATTGTCATCATGTAGAAGGAACCAATTTACCCTGTTGAACAAGTCGTGTCTGACTCGATGAGTTCTGTTCACATCCAATCCCTATCATGCCTTCCATCATTTTCAGCGATAAATGACAACCATTAGCCGGAAATTGACGAACGGTTTCAATCCGTTCAGCCCGTTTTACACACACCAGCCTCCGATGTGCTCATCATCATGCATCTCTTCCCGTCCTTCTCGAAAACCCTTAAAGCACTCAAATGTTCATGAATGTGATAAAGCTTCATCTCTGTAAGCTTGTTGCAACAATTCGTGCATTTCAGTCGCGTTTGCCCATTTTCATGCAAAATTTTATTGCGGCTGTTTGCTCCATTCTGAATATCGTGACCACATCCAATGACACCCTTCAACTAAATGATTTTCTAAATTGACACCGCACAAGGGGACAGGTTCAAACACATTCACGTAAGAACACACTTACGGTGCAATACACGTGAACACTTTCGTGCACATCCAAGCATGTATGGGTGCTGTCCACCACAAATCCTGGAATTGTCTGTATATACAGTTTTCTCCGAAATTATTCACCCTAACCAAATTAACAGAAAAGTGGATACTTGCTTAAGAAAACCTGTATATTTTAAACTTTTCGATACAATAATTAAAACAGCTATGAAGATAAATAAATTTTATGCAAAATTATTTTATTGTGACAATTATAATTAGATGAATTATATTTTTTGATAAATACTGGGAAACTAAAATTATTCACACCCTTCCCATAATTGATAATTACCGTAAGTATTCTACTACAGGGTGATTCAGTCAATTACATACGACTCTAATGGTTTATTATTCAGGAACTAATAAACATAGGAATGTCATATACGGTAGATCTTACAATAAACACTACATATTAGAATTTCACACCTCATGAATAACATGCTCGGTGTGTGCTTCATTCATCTGTACAACACACCAAAGCCTGAGGGTGAAGTTTTGCAGCACTGCGCCTCACATCTCATTGTCAACCAGTGCACAAGATCCGGTGATTGTCTGACGGACCTCTTCCATGGTGCGGGGGTGTGTGCTGAACACCATCTCCTTAAGGAACCCCCACAGAATTGACCCATCAATTCAATAATAATATCATCTCCAACCGTTTCCTAAACCTCTTCAACGACAGATTCAGCTGGCCACCGACCAGTCCTGACTTTAACCCCTGTGACTTCTTTCTGTGCTCTATAATCTGTAGTCTTTCTCTATACAAGGACTATATCTCTAAGCTGTCTGCAGTGCCATCTCTGAATGAGTGTATGTATTATATTTCCATACATTTTGGTTATCGCAACCTCAAATTTCAAAGCGTTAGTGTCTGGTTTATTTATCATGGTATTTCTTGTGACAACAGTTTTGCTACTTCAGTGCAAAGAACACCTTGGAAAGCATGTCAACATCAAATTTTGTTTTACTTATGTAAATTGGACAAGAGTGCAATCGAAATGTTCGAAATCATTCAAATTGTCTACAGTGATGAAGCTTTGAGTTGGAAAACATTTTTAAATGGTTTGCAAGATTCCGAGATGAAAGAACAGCGTTAAAGACGGTCCACATCTGGGCCTTTCGTTCCATGGCATCTTTGTACCAAAGTAACAAACGATTGTTGCAAGAAATATCATGACAAATTAACCATGAAATCTGAGGTTCTGATAGCCAAAAAGTATCAAAATATCATGCATATACTCATTCTGAAATGGTGCTGTGGGTAGTCCAGTGCTAACAATGCATATATTAAATCACTGTTCTCTTTTTGATCTTCTTGGATATGAACGACAATATATATTTTCAATCTGCGTACATACCTTAGCTTCAGCTAATTCAATAGCCTCATCCCATTTGTAGAGTGACTGATACATCTCCATGGCTTCATCAATGTTATTCTATTAAAAAGATTCTAATTACAATTCTGATAATTGGAATATACAATTCATGCCTTTATTTGTAAGTACTTGTCTTAAATAAATGTCTTCCGCTGTTTTAAACTGCTTCTCCAGTATTGCTAATTTGGCTCTAACTTGATAATGATTTAAACCATCTGTACCCTTGAAGGAAACAGAATGCAGAAAAAATTTATTAAACAAATATGTACATTTTCAAAATATATTTGTGGCCTCAAAGATATTTAATAAATATAAATTTTCGGTCCTTACTGTCGTGGCAGTTATTTGTTCAGCTAATTCATTGGTCTCATGCAAATATCTAGCTCTAGGGACATCTCCAAGTGCAGCATAGCATCTACAAAATAATATTATTAAGTCACATTTATCAAGGATATGGTATGCAGGAAATACCTTATCAATGCAAAACAACAAAGCACATAGTACAGGGCGATTCATAAATGGCCTTACAACTTTAAAGAAAATCAAAATTTACTTAGAAAGTGTACAGAATCAGTCGAGGTGTCATTTTAGGGCAAAACACATCAAGTTGGACTTGCATAGCGCCTTTGTACCAAATGCTGTCGTCGTTGCTGTTCAAAACAGCTACACTAAAATCGCGATTAACTGAGTATATTGGAACTGAGACTAACAAGGATGCAAACAAACCCAGATAATACGGAGATCTAGTATTAATGGGTTACAAAACTTGATGATATCTAGCTGCATTAATGAAAAGATAGTGTTCTTTTAATATGTACATTACAAAACAATACATGCCTATTGTATATTTTCTTGGCTATGAAAAATTATATTGGAGAAAAAGTCCGATGTGTTTCTGAGGGTAAAAAATTTCTTAGAACCAAACATTATTCCATGCAATGAAATGAATACTTGAAATTCAAATGGAATGTATGAAATATGGAATTGTGGTTCAAAAATATGGAAATTATGCCTCAAAGCACCGCATGAAATAATAAAAATTACATGGCAAAAATTATTACAGGAAAGCGCATATTTTCAATTCTTGCTGTTTCAATATTAACGCTAAATGTAATATTAAATGTATTTACAACCTACGGAGTTCCAGGAGAGGGGTATTTTGAAAGTACTGCATCATTCATACTTGGTAAAGTAGATAAAGAAGCGTAGTTTCAGCTGCACTTAGTTGTTAACCTGTACTGGTATTTTTTGTAATTTTCTTTGAAAGAAAATAAATGGTGGTACTTTCTGATATCTCCTTGTATATGCTAATTTCATTTGAAGTTTATCAGACTGAATTTGCTTTGAAGTCCCCCTCCCCCTCATCTTTTTGCTTGGAGTGTGAAATATTTTATTCTTGTATAATACTACCCCTCGCCCAACTTTAGATGCTCTTTTATGTTAAAATACATACATAAATACAGTACGAACTTTTTTCAACAAAAGGGAAAATCTTTTTTAATCCCTATAACAAATATATTAATCCAATCAGGTAAGAACATTTTATTTTTAAATTAGTTGATCTAAAGATTTACAGAATAGCTTTTTTTGTTATTTTTATTTGATAAGAAATTTTTAAAAGAAACTTTTCTAGCTATTTACCTCTCTGCAATGAACAACTGTAAATTTTCCAGGGAGATTTTTGCCAATGTCCTCCACATAGCTTCTGTATCAGGTGTCATTTGAACAGATTCTAGATAAGCTACAGCTCTATAGAACAATGTGGAAATATTAAAAGTTTTCCTTCAATAAAATAGAATTCTCAACCTCAACCTACTTCTCCATCATTCAAAAAACAAAAATTATGCAAAAACTGTGGAATGGAACAACCAAAAAGGGAGGGAACCTCTAATCCTGGATACGTATTTTGGCTACCAAGTAGCCATCTTCAGCGATGAGAGACAAAAGTCAACTAAAGATTATTAAAGATTCTAAAATATTCCCTAGCACTAAGGCTTTATTTTCTTTAGTTGAGTTTTGTCTCTCATAGCTGAAGATGGCTACTTGGTAGCCGAAATACGTATCTGGTATTTCAAATTTCCTTGTGGATTAGTGGTTCCCTCCCTTTTTGGTTCTCCATCATTGTTAAACTTTACCTAGATAAATCACCATCATCAATTGCTGTACCAAATTCAATGAGTCCTTCATCTAATTCGTAAGTCATTGTGGTATGTGTTCCTTCATTCACAACCACTTCAGTTTTTCCATCAGCTCGTTCAATGTCAACGGCATCCCCCTTCAAAATAAAAATGTTGACACAGAGTGAGAGAGAGAAAGAGAGAACAAATATTTCATAAATAAAGGAGAAATAAAGGGATACTCTCACTGCATTCATCTTTTAAATTTAGTAAAGAAAAGATAAGAAGGGATCTCCTATGTTATTTATTTAAGAATAGCATATTCTCAGAAGCAAACAAATACCCTTACCTTTATGGGAAACATATTGACTCGCTCCGGAGCATCTACATTGTACCATACGCACAAGTTTCCTCTGTTTTGGGCAACAATAACATCACTATCTGGTACCCACTTGAAAAAAAAAGATTTCGAAATTATACACTTACTTTAACTAGATTTTTATTATTTGAAATGATGTTTATAGTTTCTTTAATTATTCATTTTTTATAATTTTTTTTCTTTAACAATCAATTTTGTTTAATTCCAATCAGGTACCACCAAGTGGCCAGATTAATATGAACACCTGACATTTGTAGGCAAATTAAGCATGAATTAATTTCAACCAGATTAGTGCTGAATTTGCTAGTGGGCCAGACCATTATAAATAAAGAAGCAGGTTGTTTACCACAACAGTAGAAGTGATTTGTTTCTGAAAATAGGGTTAAACGACGCGATTTAACAGCCTTTGAACCTGGGATTATTGTTGGCACATGGAGCCATGGAGCGAGTATCAGCAAAACAGCTGCATTCGTTAAACGTCAAAGAGCAGGGTGTTGTTTAAGTGTTTAAAGACTGGATTGTCAGCTGAAAAACTGGTCTGAATGTGCAAATTGTGGCCGTCAGAGACTAATCAATGTTTGGGCAGAACGAGAGTGGCAAGATTGGTACAAGACAACATAAGGGCAAAAGTGCAACAAATTACTGCAGATATTAATCAGGGATCCTCTCAAATGATCTCTGAATACACAGAGATATACTGCATCGTTTGGGATATGGAAGCTGAAGGCCTGTTCAAACACCTTTGCTGTCTACAGTTAATACGATAAAATTCACACAGGAACACAAGGACCGGGCAGTCAAGCATTGGGAAATAAAAGTCATTAGGTCCAATGAATCATGTTTCCAGTTGCATCATGCAGATGGCAGAGTGAGAATTTGGTGGAAACAGCATGAAAGCATGGACCCTACATGCATGAGGGGGCAATGTTATTGTTTGGGGCATTTTTTTGGCATGATTTGGACACTTTAATTTTTCCCACGCTGATTAGATTTGCCCAACCTCTTAAATAGGTGACAGATACACCATAGCCCACTTATTACGAACTCTCTTAATATGAAATTCCGTTTAATACGAAATTATTCTCTGCCCCGACCCCATCAATATAATTTACATATAAAATTGCCCCAATAATACGAACATTTTTTTATGAATATTCGGTTAATACGAAAAGTTTTTGGCAATTTCTTTTTTTGTTTAAAACAAGGTTTTTTAAAATATAAGATGAGGTTTTTTCACGAAAATAAGGTGTTAAAAAATGGGGGCCATCTTAAAATCGTAATCTTAGATTAGGAAAGAAATTTAGTCTACCCCCCCCCCCCCTCATCCGGGGAATGGAAGAGCCTGTGTTAAAATCCTGTCCGTTTTAAGCCTAAGTACAAGATCAGCAATTTTTCATAATAAACATGTAAAAATGATCACATCCTTTATTTTTAAATGAATATTTTTAATATTACAGTTCAAAATTGTTCATTAACATAAGAAATTACGCAGAAATTAACTTTTTTAAGAACTTCCACTGCAATTGCTATCTAGTGCCCTGCGGTCCCTTAAAGATCGATCTTTTCAAATAATCGGTGGTTCCAGCTCAACAAATGATCTTAGATCGATCTTTAAATTAAAGAATTCATGCTTTCAAATTCAAGTAGAAAAACAAAGTTTTATTCAAATACAACACCAAAGATCAGATCTTGTAGATCTTGTCACACAACTTGTTACAATTTTGTCAATTCATCGATAGATAAACAGCTTAGAATCAAACACTGATTAAAATATTTTGGTTTAATGCTAGCCCATCTTTTTTTTGTTAAAATATTACCTGCTTCTGAGAAGAGTCTCTCACTAGGAACTGAATCAATAAGTATTGAATGGCAATTTCACACAGATTAAAATTGTGTTTGTGCATACATTTTCATACATCAATAAAATAATAGTTCACATCAAGAGAATAGTTTTTCACTTCAATAAAATTATTTTATTGAAGTGAATTGACGTGAATAATAAAATTATTTTATTTTTTTGTGTGACAAGAGTGTGAATTTTGGTTTGCGGCAATACATCGGGTTAATGTATTTCCGATTTTTGGGTCTAAAAACGGGGGGTGCGGCAATACAACGAGAGCGGCTATACATCGAGTATATACGGTAATTCATTTTTATCTCCTGATGCATTGCTTGCATTAACTTCATTTTCTACTTGCTTATAGATATGGATTTAGACATCCTTATTGTTGGAAAAAATTTTATCGCACATTAGACAACTAAAGAGTTGAATTTCTTGAATTTAGTCTGCCATTTTGATTCCACTTGACCAGGCAGAGACCAAACCTTGGAATCTGGGCTTGCTGTGCACGATCTTGCGTCCACAATAAGCAAAGTGTTCAGAATTTTTAGATATTTTCAAAACCGTGCTTGAACAGTTAAGACCAGTCGGACTTTATTAAAACACCTTAACTCATTGATCAATGTATGTATTTGGCAATGGTTATATCAAAAGAATGTCAAGGTGACATGATGAAACACTTCAGAGGTTTTTTGGTTTTTTTTTTTTGTTTTTTTTTATCTCTCTCCATCAGTTTTGATGGCCTGCCCAACTGTTCCTTAATTGTCATAACATTTTTGAATTTCCATTTTGTAATCACGTCTTACACAGTTGATTGAGGATGACCTAATTTGGTTCTATAGAATGCACAGAAATACTATTTACATGACATCCTGTCATAATGAATGTTTGGAAGTTAATTAATTAAGCATATACACTTTTATTTGGATGCACTAAGCTCTAAACAGAATGTTCTCATGGTGATCAGGCAACCAGAACTTCCATTTCACCTCTGCCAATGAGGTGTTGTGGCACTTTTGCTATATAATTTAGTTGCACCTAGAGCTGCAAAGAATCTTAGGCCAGCATTGATACTGATAGTCAGAAATTTCAAAAGAGAAAGGATTTCAATTATTCCTTACCTGGACAAATGTGCAGTAATTCAATATTGTTGTTTTGTTTTGACTATCAACATCAAATAAGCTTAACTGCATAAAAAATAAACATATAAGAATTAATTGCATAAATGCAAACAGAAAAGACAAATGATAAATTAGATTATAATACATTATTTGCTATGTTCAATCTAAAAATTTTCCAAAAAACAGAATTTGCAGAATAAACAAAAAAGCTGCTCGGTATTTAAATTTTTATGATTTGCTGCTTATGTTTACTACATGATATTCAGTAAAAACATGACATGGCAGCATTTCTGTTAATGCATTTCCCACGCCCCTGCAGCTTATAGAGAACAAGAAAATGTGTAAACAAAAATTGTGGAATGGAACAACCAAAAAGGGAGGGAACCCCTAATCCACACAGAGATTTGGAAATATCGGATATGTACTTCAGCTACCAAGTAGCCATCTTCAGCAATGAGAGACAAGAGTCAACTCATTGACTTCTACTCAAACCTCATTAAGTTGACTTTAGTCTCTCATCATTAAAGACGGCTACTTGGTAGCCGAAATACATATCCGGTATTTCAAACCTCCTGATGGATTAGAGGTCCACTTTTGGATGTTTTTATAGGAACAATGATAGCCATCGCTGTTTGTTTTAACTTCAAAAAAAAAAAGATTACATATTCAAAAAGAATGGTACAAAAAGATTACATATAAACGAATGCTCTAATGACTTAATTTCAAAAAAAACGAAAGAACATGAATGGTTAATTCAAGTTTCTATGGACATTCACAAAAGTTTATGGAGACATCCTTGGTGATATGGCAGATATCTAGACAATAATCTATTTCTTACCATATCTTTGCCAGCACAGCATGACCATTTAAGCCGAATGTTACCTATCTATTGTTTTAACTGCTGTTAAGTTCTGTACAAGTGGGAATAACAATACCTTGTCCTACACATATCACCAATGGAAACAATCGCAAGGAATTAGGTTGGGAGACCTGGCAACATCAAGGGCACATCATTCGATCCAGCACGACCAATCCAGAGTTCTGGAAGATGCTAGTTGAAGTAACAACGTATGTATTTATGCCAATGTGGTGGGGAACTGCCTTGCTGCTAAATAAAAGTCAGATACCTCCTCGTCTTCCAAGTCCGGCAACAATTACTCAGACGGCATATTAAGATAGGTGAACCCTGTTAACGGTGGACTCCATGAAGAAGAAAGGCCCAAACTAAATATAGTTGGTTATGGCATAAAGGGGTGCAGCTGGTCTCCAAGCAGATCGACGCAGGAAATAGCACACAGTGTGGATGTCAGATGCAAGAATGGACCCATTGCATGCCACGAGAAAACACTCCAGACCGTATGGAGCCTCCACCTGCCTGAGTGGTCCCCACCAAACAAGTGGGGTCCATGGCTTCATGTGGCCTGTACCAGACACGGACATGACCATCGGCCCGATAAAGCTGAAACTGTGACTCGTCGGACCAGGCAACCCTTCGCTAGTCCTCAGCGGTCCAATGTCGATGTTGGTTGGCTCAGGCTAGGCGTTGCCAACGACATGCAGCTGTCAAGAGTGGCACCCGTCATGGCCTCCTGCTCCCAAATCCTGCAGTTGCCAAGATTCGCCAAATTGTCATCACAGACACAGTTGTGGGACGTCACTGGTTGTACCGCATGGTGATTTGGCCCACTGTCGCCCTTCGGTCAGCAGTTGCAAGCCGGGTGACCCGGCGAACTCCTCTGGTATCAATGAGGCGTGGATGGCCCATCCACTGTCCGACATGGGTTGTAACCCATCGTTGGGTGTACCCTTCATAGACCCTTGCAACAATTGTGCGGGAAAATCGCAGGATGTTGGCTACATCTGATATTGAAGCACCCATCCGTCTGGCACCAACAATCATCCCCCGTTCAAATGTGGATATCTCTCGGTGTGCTGCCATTTCTGCAGCTAGTTTTGCTTACAATGATTGTGTGATAGTAAGAAGTCTTGTGCACCTGCATTTCGAGAATGGATGCAGCGGGATCTATCTCATTGAGGACAGGGAACTTGATTGGAGGGGTGTGCCATACTTTTGGTGAGTGAGTGTATTTCTAAGCTGCTTTATGCTGCAGCTGATCATTAAATCAAGTGTGAAATCTGTCATTTAGGATCTGTTCTACTAAACTAAAGAGAAAATTTTTACTTAGGATATATTTTAAGGATATCTTTCTTTCATACCCTTTGTCGCTTGTCCCGAAATAGAAGTTTTCGAGCTGTTCCATTCAACTGTAAAATGTGAAATTTTAAATTAAAAGTATTTAAAAAATGCACTGTTAAGAACACCCAAATAGTTTAATAACAATGTGTATATCTAAATCTGTTAATAAAAATAAATAAATACAGCTTCCAAAGCTTACTTCTAGCCAATCAATTTTGGAATCATGACCAATTTGAGCAAGAGTAACACCCACTATTAAATCGACTGAAAATGTAGATAAAAGAGAAATTAATTTTATTACGAACAAGTATATCATCACAATTAATGATAAATGTAGATAATAGTTTACCTATACAAATTGTCTTCAAATCAATCAAGTAACTCATTTTCTTGTTTTCTTCAATACCAGCAACTTTTCTCTCATTAATTCTAACACTGACAAAAAAACGATAAATTGAAAGTATATAATAAATAACAATTTAACAACTGTTATAATGCATTGTTCAATTCCCATTTAACACACGACTTATACACAACATATGTAAAAACTTCAGCATATTGTTGAGAAGGTCAGGTTGAGCAAAAAGTATCATATGAACATAGGTTGTATTCTAATTAGGTACAGAATTACAACAGAACATAGTTTTGAAAGTATAGTAGTAAATCCTATATGTAATTATCATTCAAAACGCAAAATATAGACCATTAACAATTAACAATCACTAGTTAGTTAACAAAGTCAAAGTTAAAACAAGTATTCCAACAGATAGATTGGTTGTGAAGCTCCTATCACTTGGTCAATCAAATTCGCAATAATGATATCATAGTTTGGGATTATTCAATGACTCATAGGCATTGTGCACATTTTGAGCATTTGTTATACTAAATAATACATACTATCTTAACTAACGTGAAAAAAAAATTTTTTTATGCTCCCCCCAATGAAAAATAAAATGCATTTTGTTTTTAGAATTATATAGTTTGCGGCTACGCCCCAAGGTTTAGAAGCAACCCTGAAGTTGGTTTATTGTGAATGACTGCGAATTACGACACCTTTGTTATTAGTTATGAGCTAGGTGAACCTATGTTTTGGTGATTTGTTAGTTGTGCCATTGTCACTAATTCGGGACAGTTACCGTACATCTGTTATACGTTTAAATTAAATGTTAATAATAAGTTCATAACATGTGTTTTATTTATTCATTTGCTATTACACTAATAAAACCTTGATCTTTTGTAATTATATACTACAGTAACTGGAATATGACCTATGTTCATAAGACATTTTTTGCTCAACCTCACCTCCCCAAAATGCCGAAACTTTTTACGTATGTTGTGAATCTCCTTGTATACAGTATATAAAATACATCAGAATATAGTAGATCTGAAATTTACTTGAATTCTCTTGAGATAACAGATCTTTGTTGGTATTCATTTTATTCATCATTATCATTAACACTATTTTATATTAAATATAATTAATAAAAAAAAAAGCTAAACGGCATCTGGTTCTAGCAATATGGAATACTTTTATTAAAGACCAATGCACTTTGGTCATCATCATCATCAGGTACTTTCTTACTATAAGAAATATTTCCAGAAAAAAATTATAATTCTGGCATTTTTTAATAACATGATACTTGCAAAAAAAAAAATGTTAAGCCTAGCAGCCTATATCATAAAAGTATTAGTAAAAAGCTTCGGCATTATTGTTGGGGTTAAATAAAAATGGGAAATAAAGAGTAGACAACACCACTTTTAAGAAGTAAATGTGTTGAATTAACTTTTTTCCTGGAAGCAACACCACTACCATGGGTCATAAGAGCGAAAGGCAGGCCTACGGCATATTGAATTTTCTGAGGAGAAAACTGAGAATTAGCCCATATCATAAGCCCTGCCTAAACGTAGCCCACGTGAAAGACAAGCCCTGGCACGGAAAAGTCACCTGACCATCTTAGTCCGAGTAACAATGTAACCTTCATTGTTTCCAACAAACAAAAGATTTCCGATTATTAAAATCAAGATGGAAACTGAAGATAATTCTAGTAAATCAAAATTATACAAAAAAGTATAACTGGGGCAATTGTCCGAGAAAGTAAAACAAGGGCAAATGTCCACAATTGAAACCAAGAATAAAGAGGTATGTGGATAATCGTAATTAAGTATAAAGAAGGGCTCTTTTACCACAACAAAAGTAATAAAGAATATAA
>JAHWFO010028926.1:2025888-2079156 GCA_023313115.1 Rhysida immarginata | reverse complement strand
TTATTATTTTGTTAATTATTATTTATTTTTCATTTTTATTTAATAACTATTATTTAGAATTAAAATACAATTTTAATGGCAACAGAATAAAACAAAAGTCACAATTATAATTTACTTTCATTTACTAGACTCATTTGAAAGTACTTCCATTCAAAAAATAGAAAAAATCAGGTACTAAATCAGGGCAAGGGCACCTTAAAGGGCAAATGACCCCAAAAATTACCTATCAATTTTTATTATTTTATAACATAAAGGACCATCGACTAACTCTAATTCGACTTGTAAAATTTTTATAACTTAAGTAGTTTTTTAAATATAATTTTTCAAACATCAGTTTTCAAAACTCATTTCGTTTTGAGCTTCACCTCAATTCACTGCTAGGGTCGCATACGCATGATGTCACATGATGTCTTGGCTATCTAACATAGAATAACTCATCATCATTTTTCTTTTTCGATCATTTTCTATCCTTAATTTTGGAAAATCCAAATAAAAAAATGAGATCACTTACATTGAAAAGTTCCTTGTTGCACTAGCGTTATTCGGGTTCAAATTTGCAACAAACTTGAATTTTAGTTTATTTTTCATTATTTGATTAATATGTGTGTCGGTTTCAAATGTTCAAGTAAAAGTTAAAAGATTTAAAAAGTGAGCAATTTATACATGAGCCTTGGCCTCTCATCTTGTTTCTCATTTTTTACTTTTGTTTATATTTTATATCTTTCCCAATGTCTGAGAATTATATATAAGGGGCACATACAGGGTATAAATGGATGACGTTTCACAAATTTAAGGATATGTAGAGGATGAAACTCTGAGCAAAAAAGTCTAGTCGCATTTTTCGATCTGAGGCACCGTTAAAAAGTTACAGCGCTAAGTTAAAAATTGCTCAGCGTCTGTACCAGAGACAAATGAAAGAAAGAGACTGGCAGTGCCCTATTCATTTCGCTGAACGCTACTGGTGCCAGCGGAAGTGCAGCATTCGCCAGGTTATGATTGGCAAAAACCTAAGCCGGCATATTTTTTTTTTTTTCTCAATGTCATTTCGGCTGTTTTTGTAGATGATTTCTGGAAGTATTAATAAGCATAACATGTTTTCTGATTTTTTAAAAAAAAAAAACTTTATTGCATTAACTAACGATAACGTATACTTTTAATAACTCCAAATAACTGATTCAATGCCTAACGAATTTTTAAAAGACAAATATTTTAAAATTTTAAATTAATAGAAAAGGAAGAAATAATTCTCAGTTCAATAAAATAATCAATTTATTAATCCACATATTGTAATAAGCAATTGTTTGCGATTGTTTCACATCGGCTTCTGATGCCCGAGGACGCGGGTTCGACTCCGACCGAGGACGACAAGGATTTTTTTCAGGGAGAAAATCCTGAGATCACACACTTCCTTCGGAAGGGAAGTAAAGATGTTGGTCCCATGTAGTCATTTGCCGGCTTCACTGGATTTTCTCCTAATCGTAGTATAGATACGGCTTGTTATGAACTAATCAAATACATATCTCTTCACATGTCCAAAAATCACTTTGTAGTTGCTCTATTCTTAGATTATACCAAAGCTTTCGATTCGATAGCTCACCAACTACTGATTCACAAACTCTCCTCTATCTTTAACGTTCATGGCCCCCCACTTCATTGGCTCTCCGATTTTCTTGCTGATCGTTCCTATTACCTATCTGCCCACAATATCACATCATCATTACTAATTCATAACATGGGAGTTCCACAGGGCTCTATCCTCTCACCTTTACTTTTTAATCTTTTTATCAATGACTTAGCCTCAACATTGTCCTCTTCAAATTTAATCTTATATGCTGACGATGCAACTTTATTATTTGCTGATCCAAGTACTGATAATTTATCTGCTATTAACCAAACCTTATCAATATTAAGTCATTGGAATTCAGTTAACCTGCTTAACCTAAACCTTAAAAAAACTAAATATATGCTATTCTTTCAACGTAACAAACTATATGTTCCTACTGTCCTGCCAATTTTCTATAACTCACACCTACTATCAGTTGCAAGCACATTTAAATATTTAGGAATACATTTAACACATGATCTTTCTTGGAACTTGCATATCAATACTTTACTAACAAAACTTAACAAAAGACAGGAATGATTTCTCATCTGCGCTTTCTTCCCTCTCATATACTGATCCTCCTATATAATTCAGCCCTCTGCTATGGTGTACAATTTTGGGGTTCCACTACAAATTCTAATCTTCTATGCCTTTACCGCCTACAAAAATGGTTCTTAAGAACCCTACTTAACATTAAAATACCCAACTCTATTTCCCATCAGTTTGAGCTATTAGGCATTCTAACCATCTACCAGATGTACATTATTCAACTCTGTATATTTGTCTACAAAATTCTGAATAATCAACTAATTCTCTCAACACCTTTTGAAATATCTTACCAGCATACTCTACACTCATATTCCACCCGATCATCAAACCTAATAAGTCTTCCCCTTACCAAAAATAATTATCAACGCCACTGCATCTCTTATATAGGAATTAAATGGTGGGGCACTTTACCTGAGCGAATTCGCAATCCCCTACGAGCTCAGCATTTAAAAAATTATTAAAATTCTCACTTCTAATAACAAATTACCTACTAACATCTTTTAAACCTCTTTTTTTACTACTTATAATAGCCCTTTATAATAGCCCGTTTATTTTCCTCTAATACTTCTTTTCTCTGCATGAAATATCTTACTGGAAACCTCTTTCTGCACCTTTCTGGACCATTCTTGGTCCAGCTTGTCCTCCATAAAAAACTTTAATAATAGTTATAAAATATTTTTTTCTCTTTTTTCCTTTTTTTTTCCCATTTATCTCTGTAATCCATGCTATATTCTGTATTATAATATTAACAGTAATTTAACGCCCCCTCCAGAGACCACACATTTCGGCCTGCTGGCCATACAGGCTCCGGGTTGTAAGTGTTCACCCCTTTTTAAATAAATAAATAAATAAATAAATAAATAAATAAATACTCTACAGCAGGGGTTGGCAACCTGAGGACTGCAGTCCGCTTCCGGTTTCTTTTGGGCTTGCTATCGGATTCCATGTGGCCCGCAAGATATTTTAGAAATATGTAATGAGCGGCCAGAAATAGGATGGCAGTACACTTAATTTTTTTTTTTTTTGGAAAGCAGTACACTTTATATTAAAAATCTTAGAAAAGGTTAAAAATCTATAATAAAAATAGTTGCCGACCCTTGCCCTACGGTCATAAAAAGTAATGTAAAATAGAATAACAATGGAGGAAAACAATGGAGGAAGAAAAGAAACCAGTATTTCACATAAATGAATTTTATAAAATAAAAATTCATTTATGTGGAATAATGGTTTCTTTTCTTCTTCCATTGTTATCCTAGTGTCCATAGTTTTGGCAGTCTTATATCTCTATTAAACAGAGTACTTTTAAATTCATCAATAAATTTCATTTACATTAATTATCTAATCACCTAGTAAGGATTCAGAAAATGCTACAACAAAGGAACTTACATTTTCATAATCAAAATAAAATTTTTCATTTCCTCCTGTTGACTGCCAGGGAACCTACCAATTAAAGAAAAAGAAATTGCATTTTACTAATTCTTTCTAATGATATTTCTAAAAGTGTTAATTTATTATTATTATAATGACTGTCAACATTATCTATAACCTCGCTTAATTTGTTACTCTGCAAATCTCCTACAAGAAGTGTCTCCATTGTGTGCGCAACAATATATCGTTCTTTTCCAAGAATTTTAACTTCTTCTATTTCATAGCCATAACTAGATTTCAATGCAACACGAGAGTTGGTAGCAAGATTTTTAACTATTACCTAATAACACAAAATTATTATAACTATAGCAGAAATTAAAGTAAAAAAAATAGCTAAATATGGACAATTTTTATTAATTCTAATAAATGCCTGGAATGTACCTGACTTATTCCTACATATGTTATTTCAAATTTATTTTTAAAAATTATTTTCTTCAAGCAACAATCAAATAGTTCTACACCACCACAAAGAGTTCCCTAAAAAAAATTTATAAAATAATCAAGTTAGACTATTAGATTACATTATTTCTTCCAAATATCTAGCCACAGAAAAATAAATATTGACATACTAAACAGGACAATCGCAGTTAATAAAAATATGTTCATACAATTAATACATGCAGCCTATTAAAGGGTTCAATTAAATTGCTGATATTATAATAACATGCAAACTATAAAGGGTGAATCTAAAATAGGGCAATGAAACAAGTAAGCAAAAAAGGTTATTAAAACATTATTATTAAAGTGTATTATTATTCCAGAACTTGAAATAAAGATTAATTAATAACGCAATGCACAAAAATATTTTGCAAAAAAAACAAAACAACAAATGCTTTTCATCTCCCATAACTTATTCCAATCTATGGTGAAATTTCAAAAAACATCAAACGTCAGTCACCTTCAAGAAGCTCACAAATGGCAAAAATGTTCTGCTCTTAATGTTTGTTCGTGGACGGTAATCATGGCTCTCGTTTTCTACCTATTTACAGCCTTTCTTAAACTCTTTATCCCAGGCAAACATATTAGCCCTTAATAGTGTTTGATCCCTAGACTGTCTGTCAATCTCCGTAACATTTCCACCAGTTTGACGCCTTCACGAGCGAGAAATTTAATTATAATGTGTTGCGCAGTCGAAGGGTGAACTTCTTGCACCGACAGCGTGAGTGGTATCGCCGAATGAGTCTGACGTGGTCTATCAACAGTTCTTTCAATTCCTGACATCCCCATCCACCCCTTCTAGATGCAGTTGCCGGTTCCATTCAAACTTGTGTGCGCGGAAGAGAAAGTCTTGTTTATATTTGATCCGCCCTTGTATATACCATAATTAAAAAGTCTGAGTACATCATTTAAATGCATTCCGGGTTAACTCTCTGTCTCACTATATGAAAAAAAGCTGCAAGGCAGTATGAGAACGCTTTGGCACTGAGTGTGCCTACTTTGCAGGGCATAGGTAAAAAAGTAGTTAGACAGACTGTAGAAAGAATTAAGAATTCTTCATCACTGTATTGCATTTAGTACCTGTCTAATCATAAATATCTTGGTTATGACATTTGAATGTAATCACTGGATGTTTAAGAAAACAACAAAAAAAAAAAGCCCCATATATGCATACACATTAATAAACACACGAGGGTTGAACAAAATAATGAAAACGCCTAGCGCCGTTTTAATATGGTGTAGGTTGGCCTTCTGCTTGCAAAACAGCCTGAACTCATCTTGGAATTGTTTCTAATTGGATGTTCAGTCATTCTTCATGTAGGCACTGCTCATGCTTAAGTTCTTTCAGAGGCTGGAGTAGGGTCACAATTCAGATGCTTCCTCACTCTGAATTGTGACTTTTGCCAGTGTTCTCCAGACATACATCCATCCTGTGGATTCATCTGACCACAGCATGTTTCCATTGCTCAGCAGATCAGGTTTTATGCTGAAAGCACTACTGCTGTCTCTCTTCTGTCTTAGTTTGGATGACAAATGATTTGCCCTTCACAACATTGTTTTTGTAGAAATGGGGTGCTGGAAATGCAGATTGAGTGCTGCATTCACATTCCTCCCTGTGGTCTTCTTGGTGATACTGACAATCTTCAATCCCTTACTGTCTCTGTCAGTCAGAATCAGTTCCTTCTTACCGGTAGTCTTATGTTTTATAAATGATGGTTTCCTACTAAATCTGTATGCAGCCATGACTGCTGTTACAGTAACTCTCGATACTCCAAGTAGCAGGGCGACTTTTGTAATGGATGCCAGCTGGCTGGGCTCCAACAGTTTAGTCTCGTTTGAAGTCTGTCAGATCTGACATGATGGCCACCCACTAAACATCCAGATTCCAATAGGCATACTGAGATACATATTCACACCAACCAGGACAATATATCCTTTGCAGGGAAGACAAAAGATGATCATTATGCAAAGTAGGTGGGGAGAACTATTAGTATGAGCAAGAGTCAGTCAGAGATGGCAATGTTTTCATTATTTTATTCAATCCCTGTACACTTATTTTGTTCAGAGATATGCATACACGAAAGTTTATTTACATACACGGATGAATTCATCTTTCCTTTAAAGAAAGAAAAAAGAAGAAATAAGATGAATCTGAAATCGGAATTCCCCTAATATAAACTAGGAGAAAAGACAAGTCAAACTTACAGCTGTCAATTTGGAACCATCTTTCTTCCAAGCCATACAAGTAATGGTATAAAGATTAGGTATTTCTTTCATCTTGGCTTCTTCCCATATTGATTTTCTAGGACTCCAGTTAAAAACTCGTAACCTTTATTAGAAATAGAAAATATTAAATACAGTGGATGTTATTTACTGAGATCTGTTTAGGGCAGAGTCGTTTTGATAACAATAAATGGCTGATTAACGATATGCAAAGGATATAAAAAATTGCAACATTTATTAAATTTATTTCTATAAACAACTTCACAATACAAGCAATTCATAAGAAACAACATAGATTTAATAACATAATAAGGAAAACTGTGGAATTTAACACACTACAAAGAAAGTGAAAACTAACAATATCTGGAACAAGGTTTCCACTAACAATAATTGGAACTTCGTAATAAGGGGGTAATTTTTACATCATTTTGCATGTATAGTATAGTATTTTGATAACAATGACCAACTGATAACTTTATTTGCAATTACAAAGAATGGCTTCCACTATATGGGGTGTAAATTAAATGTTGGCTGCTATTTGGAGGATCATTTCCTAAAGACAACATAAGATGAAACTGTTCTTGGAAGTTGTTTTTTTTTTTTTTAATAGACGACATACGTTTCGAGAAAAATGACTCGAAACCATTTGATAGACCAAAATAAACCATTTATTTTACTAAATTTCCAAAACTAAATTTTTAAAATTACTTCGGAAAGATGGCCTCTGTTTGAATCAATGCATTGTTGCAAGCGTTTTAGAAGTTATCATACAGGTGGCTTCGTAGATCCTCAACTTCATCAACAACACCTTGTCTGAGTTTAGGAATATTCAACATACGTCTATGGAACACATGTTCTTTCAAGAAACCCAGAAAAAAAATATGGAACAGTAAGATCAGGTGATAATCAGGCCAAGCTTGAATAGGGGTGTCGGGCTTGAACATGCCATTACAAAGGGGTAGGGGAAATTAGGTCTCCCGTTATATATGGGATGATTATATGAAACCATGAACCAAGAATTCATGCTAACAAAAGAGATTATTAACTTCACAGTTAGAATCAGTTGGTTTTTCAAAATTTTAATTATGAAATTATTGTTAGCATGACTCATAAAGTCCTTGAATTTTTTTTTATAAATTTCATTATAAACATAACTTTATGTTATCTGGTCACATTCGTCCCAAAGGATTACACAATCATTTACCACGGAGATTTGACAAATATTTTATATTATAGCTTTTATAGTTTTATAACCGACACTCTTATAAAATATGATGTTGCTTAAACAATTGTTCAAAATGATGAAAAAAATAATGCCTCTTGTCAACAAAACTTGGTCAAGAGGTGTTATTCTTTCCATCAAGTTTATTATCCACAGTTGTTTGTTTAATTTGCAATTGCTAATAAAATAAATCCTTTAAAAATTACATGTTTTTGGAAATCATTGGAGGGAGGGGTGTCAAATGCAGCATTACTAAATATTGATGGGGTCAAGATCTGAGTTACAGGTGCATTACAAGGGAAGGGGGGGGGGGGTAAAAATGAGCCAATTTTGCATTACTTAATTCATGGACAGCCCCTTGGGATTTATTAAACTTTAGTTCGACCTGTATTCCAAATTGAAGCAAATATAGTTAATGAATAAATTTCCATGTGATGGGAGATTTAGCAAAATGTTTCATGCCAACCTGTCATAACTTCCAACAACAATCGACTGGCCACTAGGACTTGTAATTGCAGTAGTGAATTCATGTTCTGTATCATCTCTGCTGTAATCAAACTGCTGTGAAACACGCCCTTCAGGTGAATATACAACCACTCGTTTATCACAACCAGCTACAACAATTGTGTTTGTAGCCCATGCCAAAGCATATGGAGGGCAGGGATGAGTAATTATTTTGCCCTGGAAAAAAACAAAATTAAAAATTAATTATTAAAAAAAAAAATAAAATAAAATAAAGTAAAAATATATTAAAAAACCAACCTGAGTTTCTCCTGTATCAGAGTTATCAAAAAAATAACGTACAATAGTCCCATCTGCATGACCAGACAAAATTCCTTTACCGGATAAGCTGTAAATTATAAATTGATATACAGTATTAAACATGAAAGCATTATAAATGATAACATAATTAATAAAAACGTGACTAGCAGCTCTTATACACCAAAAAGGGCTCCAGTTGCTTTTTCTTCATATCTTGATAAAGACAAGATTAAATGATGAAAATAATTGGCTTAATCTGCTAAGCTGTACTGTGAGGCCTGTGTCGATTTTACTCATAAAAACAGTATGGAGACAGACAACCTCAAAAATGTTCCCATTATAATTATTAATTTGCTCTTTTTCTCTTCGAAAATTAGTTTCAGGACTGATTTTACCATTAGGTAACTCTAAGCAACGGCCTAGGGGCACAAGTAGAATGGGGCACTTGTTTTCTTACCCCATGGAATAATTTTTCTTTGCCTAGGGGTACCAGGTACCTTTGCACAGGTACTGATTTATTTGTTATTATTATTATTATTATTATTATTATTGTTTGGGGAAGCCAAACTCGGATCAAGTCTGGACGCCAATCCCAGAGGCGGACCGAAGAGAGGGCGAAGCCCAAGGGACTCACATGCAAGTGAGGGAAAGTTACGCACTCGTGGGAGTATTGATGTTAGGGTGTAGGAATTTCCTTACTATGTGACAGGTATTTAGAATTGCAGCTTTTTGTAAGGTTTTGTATAAGTGTGGGTTTAAATTTAGTGTTGACAGGCTTTTGTGTAGCGAGTGTGGAATAACCCCAGTGGCAGAAAGAACGATAGGAACAATGCGTACTCTGTTAACTCCCCAAAGAAGTTTTATTTCATGTGCAAGATCCGTATATTTAGTTATTATTATTATTATTACCTGGTTGTTACAGCCACAACATATGATTCAGTTCCATAAAGGGTAGATGATTTATTAGTCCTGATATCAGCAACTCTGATCTGTAATAACATTTTCCAAGTGTAAAAAAGTGATTACATTAAATACTTCTTATTACAACTATTAAATTTAATTATAAAATGTAATATAATTCTGACAATCACTAACTAAATTTATTAAATATGCATCTTGAAAATTATTATTTTAAAATATTTTCAAAACTACAGTCAGCCCTCCCTATTCAAAGAGAGATATAAAAACCACATCAGATCCCATCTGCATATTTGAAACATTACAGTATTATACACTGAAGTGCCAAAAGTCATGGGATACTTCTATTTTGCAATATTTTTCTTTTGATATAATTTTGATTTTATCCCAGTCATGGGATACCTATTCAGTATAGTGTAGAACCTCCTTTTGCTCAACAAAATGCAGTAATTCGACATGGCATGGATTCTACCAGTCGGCAGAAGTCCTCTGAAGAGATGTCAGCCATGTAGTCTCGATAGCAGCCATAATTGTGTGAGTGTTGCAGGTGCAGGCTCTTCTGCACAAATGGATCGTTCGATAGTATTCCAAATATGCTCATTGGAGTTCATGTCTGGTGATCTAGGTGGCCAATTTATTTATTGGAATTGTTCAGAATGCTCCTCAAAACAATCACTGCTGGGCTTTTGATATGGTACATTGTCCTCTTGGAACATTCCATCGTTGTTAGGGTGCATGATGGTCATGAAAGGCTGCAAATGGTCACCAAGAAGCTGTACATAATGATTCCCAATCAATATGATCAGAAGACCCAAACCCTACCCTGCAAACACACCTCACACCATGATGGAGTCACCAAAAGCTTGCACAATGCCTTCCTGACAACTTGAGTCCATGGCCTCATAAGGTCTAGGTCACACATGAACCCTACCATACCATTAGCTTGTACCAACTTGAATCATGACTCATCAGACCAACCTATGTATTTCCAGTCATCTAAGGTCCACTGAATATGTTCACGAGCCCAGGCGAGGCGTAGCCTCCGATGGCGTGCTTGTGAGTAAAGGCACTCATGTTGGTCTTCTGTTGCCATATCTCATAGAAATGTTTCTAGTAAGCCCCTCATTTAAAGTGCCTCTTAATTAACATGTGTTTGCTCCTTACGAAGGTCAATTCTGCTCATGAGCACTCAGAAGCCATGTTGGTCACTGTGCTGTCCATGGTGGGAGATAATGCCTGAAAGAAGTACTCTCTGTACAGTGTGGATCGAGAAATGTTGAATGCCCCACACCATTTCAGAAATGGAATGTCCCATGTGTCTAGCTCCAACGTTCCAATCAACTGCAAAGGAGAGAGAATTCACATTCAGCACCAGAAATTTTATTTGGGCAAAAATCTCTAAGTCAGCATTTTTTTTTTCAAATACATTCCCACCAATCTTTCAGAGGAAGGTTGTTCTTATCTTATAGAGAGGAAGCATTTTTTCTTTCTATAGTTTCCATTTATATTTTTTGTGTGTTCTATTTAGAAAACACTGAAACTTGCTATGCAAAATTCTTTGAATAAACTATCATAAATACAGAATGATTCAAAAGTCCAAACCCGATTCAAAATGCTATAACTACACAACTGTTGACTGCTGCTGAATGACCCACTTACCATAGGAAAGAAGGAATCATCAAGTTTGTTGAGATTGGCAATAGAAGTCTCCTCCCTGGTCTCAGTAGTTTTCGATATAGTGACCCAGCAACAGAAAGCATTTTGCATCCTCCGCTTTATCAATGAACCACCATGTTCTGATCTCACGAAGTGGGGCTTTATTGTGGGGCTTAATTAAAGACAGTTTATGCACCATCCCCTTCCTGGAGATATGAACAAACTGAAACACCAAATCCCAGCTATCGTTAATGATGTGGCACCAGACAAATTCCATAACATATGGGAGAATTTCGATTAAGGAGTAGAAGTGTACCATGTAGCCATAGGGGGTCATATTGAACAACTGTAAACCACAATTTTGATAAATCTGAAAAATCTTAATGATAAGACGAATATTTTGTACTTTCTCGCACCTCTGAATGTTTATCTTAACAATTTATCATATACGAACTTTTGAATCACCCTGTACCCATTCTTTTCACTTGCAACTACATGTACTCTGTGGTATGTACCTTTCCTTCTGCCAAACCAAAAACAAGATTCCCTTGAGAAGACCATGCAATGCATGTGACAGCACTTGTCTGGACAAACTTATTGCAGATAACTTTTTTATCATGCCTGAAATAAAATACATGAAATATGATTACTTTACAGAAGTTTTTACATTTAATAGAAAATTTATTTTATATAGTTGATTTTTTTATTTAATTATGCATCTTTCAATACTTACCAATCTTCACCAATTTTATAAACAAATACAATATTATCAGACTGAGCTACAGCAATCTTTGTTGAATCAGGAGAAAAGGCAAGGCCTTTAACTATGTAGCTTTTTTTCCCATACTGAAAATATTAAAATAAATAATGAAAATGAATAACTGCGTAAGCATAAAATACATGAGATTCTTAACTGATTATGGCTGTAGTAATTAATACCTTTGCATCAGCTGGTTTTGTAGAGAACTTGTCTCGTCTTTCACCATTTTCATCAAACAATATTACAACTCGATCAGCAGTACAAACAGCAAGCTTTGCATTATTTGGTGCCCAGGCCATAGCTGCAACTTTAGCAGCTCCATCCTGTACAAGAAAATATTTTTTATTAAAAAAAAAACTTGAGATGAAAATCCTGCTATGTTATCCAACAAGTTCAAACAAAAATGCTTGAAAGAAGCAAAAACCAAAGAAAAATTAAAAAGAAACAATTATTCAATAATTAAAAACAAAATAAAAAAAAACAAAAAAAACCAAACAAATATCAGATTACCAGAAAAAGAAAAAAACTGTAGATAAACAAATAGGCAAAAATAGAATTGCATCTTAGTCCACATTAAACTAAGAAACAAATCACAGTAAAATCCCCAATCAATATTTTTGAATTTTTTAAACAGCTTGAAGATTAGCCAGTCCACCCGGAGTAATTGATGAATCAGGCCAATCAGAGTTCCTCCTTTGTTCAGCCTATAATTCAGGACAGGTTAACCTTGCAATGAAGGAACGAGTACAGTTGCAAGGTCACTGCATCAATGCACGGAATCGATAAGGAAGAGGGGATAGGTAATAAGAAAAATTTACTCTAAAGACAGGACAATTGCTTGTTATAGAATTATTTGCATATTGTTCATGCAATCTTATGTAAACATTCATTTGACTTGCTAAAGGTGTCTGACTTGAATAACTATGGCATGGAAACCGGCATGGTAGCCATGATAAAATATAGTTTCGAAAAGGTGTCTATGCATGTGTTATTAAACAAAAAGTATGAAAAGGCTTGGAAAGTGATTATTAAGTTTGTAAAATATGAAGAGTAAATAATTTTAATCATGTATATATACTACACAATTATATTTCAAAAAATGCTAGGAATCATATTTCAGCCATGCATGCACATGGCCATCTCGCTAAATGTAATTGTTCCTTCACTGCAAGGTTAACTTGTCCCGAACTATGGTAGAAAAGTGTTGTCGAAAAAACAGACCAATTAGAGCTGATCATTCAGACATGGTGTAGGGAAAAGGTAAACTGCTCTTCAGCTTATTTAGGTTCCTACTAAAGAAGATCACAAGCATGACTGAAAAAACTTTTCTAGGGCTTGTTTGTTAGTTTAATATGAACCAAAGTCCAAAAGGGAATTTGATTTTTGGATAACTATCAGGTCTGTATAAAAAATTAATTAAATAAAGGAAAAACAGAAAACACTACTCCACATAGATAAATGTACATCTCAGTCAGTAAAATTTATCTATATGGAGTAGTGTTTTCTGTTTTTCCTTTATTTATTTAAGGTATCCACAGTTTCGGCTATTTTCCTATTTATTAATAAAAAATTAAAAATTTAATTTTTAAAATCTATAAACTTTTACTTTCATAAAATTTAATTTTGCTTTAAAATTTGGAAGTTCTCAAATCATCCCATATTCAGAGGCCCTTATTTGCATTAATTTTAACGCTTCCCCGGCTTTATTTATTCTTTTGCAAAGAGTAGATTCACATTTTATTCAAATATACTGTTGTATTCCTTCAGCAGAACAGAAAAATTATAGTCGTACATATTTTTATAGTCTTTGTTCAATAGTGGTACTTCTAATTTGATATAGGGGCCAATAATCCTAGAACATATTAATAAAATATTTAATTATCAACAGAAGCCTGAGGGATTTCTTACATAATGGCCCAAAAGCTATAATTATGACATTGCATTCTTTTTATTCTCTCCTATTTCCTGCATGCTTCTTATCAAAAATCATTAAAAATTACAATATTTGAAATATTTGAAATAAAAGCAACTTATTTAACTAAATTTTACTGCATGCCATTTTTAACTCTTTTGCTGCATAAAGCAGATACATCCAACTAAAATTTTATTATCTTTTCGTATGGAAAGAGGGTTCACCCCATAGCCTTTAAAAATCATCTCATTATGTTGTGAGAAGTGCATAATTTCATCGCATCAGAAATGACCATGAAATTTAGTTATGCAGTGAAAGGGTTAAAACTGGCTTCTGTTTACAACAAAGAAACAGCTATGTGATTCATCGATCGCAATGGTGATGCTAAAACTAATTAGTAAGGAATAAATCAGCGATGATTTTTTTTTTTTTTTTTTTTTCACTTCAGATATTTTAAATTATAAATAATAAGGGCTGAAGGGATAATTATGCAATTCATAGTCAATCATGAAGAATTTGGAATGCTATAAACTGGATTACACAGGACTCAACAAAACCAAAAGCCTGGCAGATAAATGCTACTCTATATTCCAAGGAGGCTACTAAAATGTACATTATGGTAGCCATTTGGTTATTACACACTTATCCATTCGACAATGTGAAGTAGTAGAACTACAAAAGCTGCATGTCTTTCTACGAAGAAATGCTGAGGTGCTAGGGAATTTTGATGAACAAATTCTCAATGAGAAGACCAGCTTGGAACAAACATTATTGATGAAATAGGAAAGAAAAATCTACAGCCTGGACTCAATCAGGTACCTTCAACTAAACACACTGACACTCTACCCAATTGAGCCACTGTAGACATGGAAGCTAACACTATCTACATGTTCTTTGGGCTGGTTAGAGCAGTTATCTAGTTCACAGGTCAGGGCTATTTTTCCTAATGGCGTAATATTCATTAAAGAATAACTCATGAATATTCAATGAGGATTTATTACAAACCATACTTTAGATGTTTAAATTATTAAAATTGTTAAAAGGACATGTATGTTAGAGAGCATTAATATCTACAGTGGCTCAGTTGGTTAGGGCATCAGCAAAAGTAGCTGAAGGTTCCTGGCTCAAGTCCAGGCTGTGGAATTTTCTTTCCTATTTTCATCAATACTTTAAACATCTGAGGTATGGATTGTAATAAAATCCTCATCGAAATATTCACAAGTTATTCTTAAAACTAACTGTTTATAGAAAAAATCCAAACCCTTTTAATGATGTGTATCATGCTTTATTGCCGACCAGTTTGAACATTATCCTACAATCATTACAATATTTCAAGCTGTTTCTAGTATTGCGATGTCTACTGCATCTTGTGATGGTATATTTTCTGTGCAGAAACATATCAAAACATGCCAAAGGAACTGCTTGGATGTGGACACTTTATCAACACTCATAGAGTGCAATCATTGTTGTTCTATAACTGACTTTGCACCAATGGTATCAAAACATATACTATGTACAAGGTGTGCGCAAATGAAAAGGAGACTACAATTATATCTAACAAATATTTTAGTTACAGAATATTTTAAGTACAGAATATTTGACATACAGCTAATGTTTAACATGATGCCTACACATAATTGCCTTTGATAATGATGTACTGATCTCAGAGCATAAGAAGCAAATGGCTTCAGTGTTGAAACTCCTGGGTTGTATACGGATCCTTTTTTTCCATTGTATTCTGGACTTCCTTGTCGCAATGAACAGATGACCTGTCAGTGATTTTTTTTAAGGGGTCGTAAATATGGGGAGATGTCGGGGCTATACGGAGGATGTTTGAGGACTTCCCATCGAAATGTTTCCAACAGGTTGAGAGTCTTCTTGGCCACAAGTGACTTAGCATTGTCCTGGAGCAACATTATCAATTTCGAGAGCTTCTCTCTGTGCTTGTTTTCAATGGCCTGTTTCGGCTTCAGCAACCTGTTGCAGTATCGTTCAGTGTCAACTGTTTCACTCCATTCTAGCCAGTCGAGGAGTATGGGTCCTTCTTCGTCGAAAAAGAAACTGAGCATCACTTTTTCTGGCCTTCATGGCAGAGTGAGCTGTTATGGGACGTGGGGAGTTGGGATGGCGCTACATCTATCGACAATTATTTTTACCATACTTCAATTAGATACAACGGTGCTACAGTGAAAGTCTCCTTTTCATTTGGGCACATCATATACATAAGCCTCACTAAAAAAGAAAGGGCACTAGGTAATTTCAGAATTTATTTCTACTTGAGGTAACACTACTTTATATTATTGTATTAATCTCAGATACTGAATTTTGTTATCGGGGTATTAGAATTTGAAACCTTATAGCCAAATGTCCACAACTATAAAATATTTTGTCGAGTCCCGGATTATATGAGTTGTGAGAAGAAGGAATTTATGACAATGTGGATTTCTGAAGAATTCTATTGTATAGAAAATGAAACAATATTGTCACAAATACTGTAGATATATGTTCAAATTCACTATAAATGCTACCCAAAACAACAATGAATGAAAAACAAGCATATCTCTATTGATAAGTACCACAGCTTATAGTTGTCGTCACCATGGCAAGTTAATGGCCGATGAAAGGGTGATCAACAAACATTCATTTCATTTTCATGTGTTTCTTCATTCATGTGATGGCGGCATGTTCGCTAGTCGCAAGCTCCACTAAATTGTTATTCACCCTTCTACAGATTGCGAAGTAATTCACCAGATTTCGTCTCACAGCCTGGTGCTTGTCAATACTGAACTGTGTGAAATCTTTCTCATCTGTGCTCATTCTGTTCACCTTACATTTTCATATTCCTACACATTTTAATAATGATAATATAGAGAAAATGCTGTTGTGTTTATCCTTCCATTCAAGTCTAAGCAATGTGATCAACAATAAGGAATGTTGTTCAGTATTTCTTATTTCCAGCTCTGGTGGCTTCATGATCCTGTTAATTTTTAATAAATTAAAATTTTCATGCAAAATTACAAAAAATAATATTTACATTGCAACACTCGACAGGATTTGTGTTACAATAACTTTTCAGCTATAATTATGTAAATAAATCAAATAAACAATAAAAAAATGATCACAGCATTAAGTTTAATGACTGGGTAAATTATTTATTTTTAATGTTAATTTCGTGTTTATATAAATTCATAAAATTTACTTGAGGAGTTATGAGGGTTTTCAAATACTTTAGATGCATCCGAGTAGATTTGGATCCAAGTTCATAAAAATCTATCCTTTGTATTCATTATTATTATTATTTTTTTTAATATTTATCAAGCATGTTTGTTGACATGGCTTGTTGCTATGGTACTTGAAGATGGCTCATTCAATCAATTGCTTGTCATCAGGTGATCATCTAAGAAAATTATAAAAATATAACTCCACTTAAAATTAACATTATAAGAAATGCCTATATTTTTTAAAGCTTATTTTGAAACTTTTACAGAAATCAAAGCACTAACTGAGAAAATTTAAAATATTCCGTGGCGGGATATTCAACTTTATTACAGGACTTGATCGCATCGCCACTGTGAGTTCAACTTTTTTACATCCGATCTCTCGCTTAAGCTTTAATTTTTTACTTCAGGTGTTGTTCTCCGTCCCCTTATACGAATTCTTATTAAAATCTGATCTTAAACGACTTTATTACTGTCAGATATCAAACGGAAAGAGAGAAATCACGATAAAGTATACGCTGAAATGTTTTCATCACTCTTTTCAAGTTTGTCCCATCGAGGTCGCCCTCGTTTTCATCACTACGAGGCAAATTACTCATTTCAGTTTCGTTTCATATTCCAGTCATGGAAGAGTACTGAGTAGAATTTACAAATTCATTCCGCACTATGCACTCCAATCTCCCTTCCCAAATGTTGGGTAATCTCCCTTTCATCCATCCCTGGTAATAATTATTTCCATTTTAATTTGTCATTTAATCAAAATTTATCATTTGTTGCAAACAACGACTATTTCTTCTCCTGAATCAGAAATCATGTAATTTTATCATTTAAGCAATTTATGCATATACATTCGATTCCGCTTTTAGGAGCCCAGTCAGCGAATTGAAAAAAAGTTTTTATAACCGGAGTTCAGAAAAAAAAAATCCTGTTTAGTTATAACAAATTTATTCAATGCAGAATTAAAAAAAAAATCTGTTATCTTTCATTGTTTTTCCTTACTTAAAGCTTTCTTTAGAATCACATCCTTCGATTTTATCTAAAAAGAAGAATAACTCCTTGGAGAACTCTTTTCCCCCTTTGAATGTGGGTTCACTATAGTATACTGTGTGGGTTCGACCACAGCTTCTTTTCTTGTAGGCTTTGGTTCGACCCTTATAAAACATCCCGATTACCTTTTTCTTTATGGTTTTTTATAATTGTTATCATATTCCTTAAGGGTGTTTTTAGAACAGAATTTTAACGTTTCATGACCTGATTTTGGCGGACCTTCAAGCTCTGCGTCTTCCTTTGGATCCTATCAATGTCGACTCTACAAATTTCTTTTTGTAAGGCATAGGTGGTTGTGAATTTTTAAAGCATCGAGGATTCTTAGACTTCCCAATAACGTATGTCTTCTTTTCGGATCCTGTTGCAATACACAGGAGGAGAATGGCAATTCTTTCTTTCGGTGTTTTGCCTTGCTTGCTCCCAGCAACTGCAAGAGTTCCTGAAAATGTTGCCAACTCACTTCTATCTTTTCAGCCAAATGGAATGCAACTATCACCCAGAATCCCCTCGATATTTAAAAAAATGCCCCCCCAAAATCTTCCAAACGTGTTTGTGGTTTGTTTGTTTTTTCGATATATTCTTGATTCTCTTTTTGATTATAAAATTTATGGATTCCGGGTGCAATGGTATTGCTGGTGTCTGTGAAAACGCCCTTTGTTGTGACCAATGTCACCAGCTCAAAAAAATTTTTTCCGCTAAAACCGAACTAAAAATCCGCTATGTTCAATTGTTCTAATGCAAATTCTAGCAGCTTTTTTTTTTTTAGCAGATTTAGTGAAATTTTCGTGTAAAATCCTTCAATCTAGGGGGAAATCCGCTAAGTTGGTAAGTTGGCAATGCTGGTTGTGACATCAGGGCCGTATCCAGAATTTTATTTCGGAGGGAGGGGGGGGGGGGATGTTTTATTGCATCGGCAGAAGAGGACTTGGTCTTCTAGTGTTTGGCAAAGGGATGCCTTCTCCGTTGAGTCACGGTTTCTCTTCCATCAAATGTATGGACGTTTAAGTATTGGTTCTTATAACCAATATTGGAAGAACACACACTGATGATGGCAGTGGTCTAGGGTATGTTTTCTTGGCATTATCTAAATCAACTGATACTCCTGAAACTCTCACTTGATTTGGTTATTCATCCATCGCTGCGAACAAGATATTCCAGTAGGACATTGCCTGGGAATGGTTGAGAAGCATGACCAAGACTTTCAAGGACTTCCCTGGACTCGCGTTTTCGACTGATGCGCTGTTTTGAGTTGAAAAATAACCGAAAATGCGATTTAAACTGGATTCGCAGTTTCGATGGCTGTTCAGTTTTCTGTTCAAAATCAACCGAAAACGCGATTCTGGTTTTGATTTAGTCCTGTTTGAACAAACATTTTGAATACAATACGGTTAGTAAATATCAGTGAGATGATGTCAGAAAAGAAATTAAAGATATGTATTTCTACCGTATTTTCGAGAATATACCCCGCGAATTATACCCTTTTACATCCTCGGGAGGGAGGTGCGGGGTATACAATTTTTTTTACATGAATGACATGCTGAACCACATACTTTATAATATTTCTGCGAAATACGAAGCAACAAGTTAAATAAATAAAGTTCATAAAAATTTTTATTAGCAGTTTAAAAAAACCTATTGTAATTTACAATACCTCATTAAACTACAAATGATTTTGAAACTATCAACCTCGTAAAACCTTGATACAATTTATGTCTAAACACATATAACTTGAAAGATGCCATATTCACTGGATGCTCAATTGAAAGTGGACTCTTTCGATTTTAGACGTTTTGTCGAATATCTAGAAAAATGAAGGAAGGAAAAAAAACCTTGTCTACACAGGAAGAATTTTAATGTACCGTAGACGCATTTCGGTCACCTTGTGGCTATTATTCAGCAGAATACAAGGAATACAGATACAACAGATTCAATATACAGGGTGTATCTGAAATCCTATCATAAACTTTTAGAGGAGGTAGTATGGATGATTCTAAGCAAAAAAGTTCAAATGAATATGGTTTCAAAAAAGTTCAGATGAATATAGGTTCGAATTTGAACGATAACCGAGATAACCAAGATCAACAAGTTAATAACTCAGGTTGTAAAACACCTAAGATAATGAAGTTTGGGGGAATAATATGGTACATACAATTATGTATACCGTTAAAATTTGATCGAGTTCCAACGAGTAGTTTCCGAGTTACGCTGTCAACATTGTAATACGTGCTCACATGTGAGCAGTAACCACCACATGTAACTCGGAAATTACTCATTGGAACTCGATCAAATTTTAACGGTATACACAATTGTATGTAACCTATTATTCCCCCAAACTTCCTTATCCTAGTTGTTATAGAACCTGAGTTATTAACTTGTTGATCTTAGTGGCAGCATTTTTATTTCTGTTCATATCTCGGTTATCGTTCATATTCGAACCAGTGTTCATATGAACTTTTTTGCTTAGAATCATCCATGCTACCTCCTCTAAAAGTTTGTGACAGGGTTTCAGATACACCCTGTATATATAGTACTAGCAGAGGTATCCGGCATTGCCCGGGATAATTAGACTTGTAGGTAAACAGAACAATCTCAAAAAATTAAAGTATAACTCCCAATTGGTTAAATAATAAATCAATCAATACGACATTCAAGCATTTCTTAGAAAAGAGAATTCTTAATACTTAACAATTTCTTGAAAATCTTTAAAAATGATCAGTAACTGGAGATAATGAGTTAGCAGACTATTGAGAAAGAGTGAAAGACGATAGAGGAAGCACTCCTTTAGCTCCGTGCTGTATTGAGCAAATGGTAAGCAAGTAAATAGAAGAATCGGCGACCGCTACACTACACAAAGTAATGAATGGCCAATTTTTGCTTCAAGACATCGAAAGAAGAAAGGAAATTGCAACAACATCAAGTGTACATCTAAAATAAGATTACGTGAGTAAAAAATTATTTAGACTTGAAGGAATCCTTGTAGAGATCCATCCATTGTGAGCCTTTAAAAAAATTTTTTTTTCGGTAAATCAAGTCCCGGTATATCACCTAGAATGGATTTTTTTCAGTGAAGAGGTAAATTTCTGTCTTTCGGATTTTTCTTAGAATGGATAGTCCCTTCGCTCTATATTGTAGTGATTGAGTTATTATTTAACCAATTTGGAGGTTTAATTTAGCTTTTTGAGGTTGTTCTGTTTACCTACAAGCGTAATTATCCCGGGCAACGGCGGGTCCTCTGCTAGTTATATATATAGATGGTCCAATCAGTACAAAGAATCGAAGGGCCAATGGTAAAAAAACTAAGATAAAATTACATAAGACAATGGTTTAAAAAAAACAACCCTAAGGAAACGTAAGCCAATAGTAAAAAAAAAAGGCAAGAAAATTACAGAAGCCAATGGTAAAAAATAAAGTAAAAGTAAAATAATACAAGCCAAATAGGAGGGAGCGACAATGGAGCTCGCTAACGTCGAGAGAATGTTTAGGCAAATTCACAAGCGCCAGGAACTTCACTTCACCAAAGGAGATATCGTTGATGATCATGTAGGCCGATTCCATACCTACGTAAGACTTGGAGACTAGTTCTTGATTTTTAATTCCCTTCTTGTTGATGACTGCAATGCCACCAGAGGCACATCTTGGAAGAGTTTGGAGTCATACGATCTTTACGGTACACACGATAACCAGGTAACTTGAGATGTATTTCAACGTCGATTTCCTGCTTCATCAGATAATTGGGAAACTCTAGACGCTTTGGGAATCCCCCTAGCGTTCCATATCATGCACCGAAGTTCACCTTTCTTGATCACCGTATAGCATCGTGCAGCAATGTTGTAATTAGTTGTTCGTAAGGAGCCCACTCATCTGTGGGTAAAGATTGCCTAGATCAATAAACAGATTATATATATGCCCAATTTGTTTATACCTACCTTGTAAGTTGTTAATGTTGAGGCCTTTTATCTTTGGCTTAGACATTGCAGCTGCAAAGGATTTGTCCACTGTCACTTTGGAACTAAACATCCTTTTAACGTAGAGGCATTTAGGACATTTCGTGTAGCTTGAAGTGTGCTGTCCTCTACATCTTATGCACATTGGGGATGTGCATAATGTGTGGAGGACAAGTCTTGTCCTTTAATCTTGGGGCGATCTCTTGACTGGTGCTCCTCTTCGCATTTGTTCCAACGAGGATCCTCCGTGCAGCCCATGGATACATGACCATAGCGCAGGCAGTTGTAGCACTGTAGCGGTTTCTTGTTCCCGCGAAAGACCTCTATTAGCACTGCCAATGGTCCAATACGAATGATGCATTTCAACGACTGGTTGTATTCGGTGTTGGGGAGCAGAACGAAAACCATAGGCAAATCAGTGGAACCCTTGGCTTTCCTAAGTCTGATTACATTTTCCGGATAATAGCTGGCTCTTCTTAGATCCTCTTGAAAGTCCTCCAGATCATGTTATATCCACATTTCGAATCACATACTTCAACACCTTCTCGGAATTCAGATTATGGTGCCGAATTTTTAGTATATTGTCAGACTTAATTTCAGATACTAACCTGTTGTGTGTTTCTTCGTCTTCACATTTAACTTTGACGGTTTCAGCTTTGCCCGTGTGAACTGCGATCTTTTCCACTGGGACATGCTTCTCGATCTCGCTTAAAATTGTCTTAAAAGGCACGCCGTGAGTCCGCACGATAATCGGCGGGACATAAGAGCTTTTGGTGTCCTTTGGTCGTTTTCATTAGTCGAGCGACTTGTCCATTCTTCGGGTGCTTCTTTCTGAAAGTGCTGACGACTTCTTTGTTTATATTGGAGACGGTCTTCAAGTTATCGATCCTCGCCCCCTTTCTGATTTTTGTACGAACTGTCTTCTACTACTTCACTTCCGTCGGAGTAACTTCTTTTACAGCCACTGTTTGCCGAACAGTCACAATCATCAATTACTTCCATGGACTATAGTTTATTAGCAAAGGAAATAGATTGAAGAACATTTCTTACTTCATTGTCTTCCATGGAATTCCCTGCCTTCGGAGTCCCAGAATATTGCTCAAAGTCTTCTTTAAGTTTACTTATCTTCTTAATAACATCTGTACGAATTTCTATGTTGATACTATTGAACTTCTCAAAACTTATATGTAAGGAATCGACCTTGCCCTCCAGCACACTATACTTAGGTTTATTCCATCCCAGAGAGATTCGTTAAGCACTAGATGGAATGCAGCAAACCTAGCATCCAAGCAGACATCCCAGTAGGCCTTTTCGCAGCACGCAGTTTTACCATCGACCACTTGCAAAGATCTTTAGCCGACTTCAGCGTAGTTAGTTTGAACGACCCCATCATATTCCTAAAAGAGAAGTCCACAGAATCAAGGGGGAAAAAGAAAAGAGCAACTCGCAGATAGGTGTGAGCGAAAGAAGCGTCTTAAGAAGGACGCACCTAGCTGTAAGAGTAAAGAACGAAGTCATGTTTGCGAGAAAATTAATTCTACGCCAGGAAATAATTATCCCGAAGTTTTTTGAGATCTTTATATTTGATAATCCGCGGGGTATACAAGGGTGCGGGGTTTCCAATTTTTTTTTTACATACAATTGGAATTTTGCGAAGTATACAGGCATTTCTTGCAACCATCCTTAAGATGCCCTTGTCCAGGAATCATATTAAATGGACCCGTTAATGTCCTAATTTCGTTTCCACCTATTTAGATTCGTTCTCATGATGCCTCTTAATATTTCTTTTCTTTAATGCGGACCGATGTTCCCATTCACATCTGTTGGGATAGATATAAATTCACAGATATACGTTATAAATTTATTAATTATGCACATACAGTCGTGTCCAAAGTTAATCATAATCAATAACCGTATACTTATTTCATAAACCAATTTCCAGAATGCAGTGAAACTTGTTTTGTGTGTGCAACGCCGCATTGCAAATGCAAAAAAAAAGACAAAACCGTTTAATTAAACATGTTTTATTTTATAAAAAAGAAGTTTATATGCGCCCGAAAATGGGGAAAATGGTGCTAATATGGGATAAGGTCACCCCTAGCGTTCACACAAGTCGTACTTTCCATGCTTTCAGTGAGGTTGTTCAAGAGCTTTGTTGGCAACAAGTCCCATTCCTGGCGAAGAAGAGTGGGATGGTTATCGGTAGAGGCTGATTGGAAGCAATTCGTCTCCGTAGTGCATCCCAAACATACCCGAAGATCTTGCTGGCCACTCTATGCGTTGTATAGCATCACTTTGCAGAATGTCCTCCATCACCATGCATTATTGTCCATGAGAATAAAATCTGGACCCACTGCACCTCTGAAACCTCTAACATTGTCTTCCAGTATTTCGTCTCTCTATCACCGAGCATTAATGGCATTTCTGTGCTCCGTTTACCATGATGCCTTCCTAAACCTTAACTTCACCACTGCCATATTGTTCCTTTTCTTTGATATAATTGGGATTATAACGGGTTCCATTTTCTCTCCAGATAGTGGTTCGACGAGAATGGCTTTGTAAGCTGAATCTGGACTCATCAGTTAATAGTGGTCTACTGATCCAAAGTCCAGTTACGATATTCTCGCCTCCATTTAAGCGGGCCCTACGACTCGCAGGGGTGAGGTAAAGACCAGCTTCCTTTACCCTGCGGTAAACTTTTTATCTGGAAACTGATTAGACGGCTGAGGTAAGCTGATTAGACGGCTGCCTGGCAGGTAGGGTCCTCTGACGTCTTGCACGTAATTTCAAATACCAGTCCTGCTGAGTGGTTGTAACCCTTGGGCGATCATGCACTGGTCGGTGTGTAATATCTCCTGCGTCTTGAAACCGTCTACAAAGTCTGGAAATTACACTTTGTGGAACATTCAGTTCTCTGGAGACTTCCGTTTGTGACTGTCCTGCTTCGAGACATCTGTGGTCCATATTAAACTCAAAATCTTTTACAACAAGGAATTCTCCTAGAATGGCTTGCAAGAGTGTGTAATGCAACCCTATGGTTGACTCTACTGTATTTATTGGATTTTGATCACCTTGCCTAAATTTGCATTTCTGAGGTAATCGATCGTGAGTTTACATTTGTTTTACCGATTAATAATAGTTATTAATTAAAAATACAAAATGAATAAAAAATAAGATATAATGAACAAAAATAATTAAACAAAATCCAAATAAAAAGCTGACGTTTCGGATAGAGACTATCCTTTATCAAAGCAAAAAGGATAATTCTCTAAAAGCAAATAGAACATTAGAGAATTATCCTGAAGTTATGAAAGGAGTACTAACGGACGGGTTTATATATGGTAAATCAGTTTTACCGATTAACTGATTTACATGATATTTACATACCAACGTTTGTCTTTTTCTGGATCTAAACCTTTAAATGTTTTTGTTTTTTTTTACAATTATTCTTAATTTTTGAACACGAGTGTATGTAGACTATTTCAGCGCAAGTCAAACTTAACAAAAATTCTCTACCGATTTTTAATACAAAATGATGGAAATGAGTATGAAAACTTTATATCACAGCAGAATAAGACAATTAAGTTTAGTGGTAATTTTTAAAATATTCCTAATGGATTAGCCAATTTTCTCATCTTTAAAGATAATTTTTAATCACAGAACTGTAACTATGCATGGGGGAAAAAAAAGAAATTCCTAGGAAATATGATAAATTTGTTTTTGTCAATAATTGTTATAATGCATATTATCAGTTTTAACTTCAGTATGTAGGCTATTGATTTTTATAAGTAAAACATTGCATTTAACCGAGAGATGGCGGATTTGTAGAATACAATGTCCCAACAGTTTCGGTTTTTATAGTTTCATGTTCAGTTGGAGAAATTTACATCAAAAAAGCCATCATCGCATAAATCTTATCGTTGAGAATGAAGGCATAGCCTTCGAAATACGTATAATATCTGGCGTATAATATCTCTGTTGTTTTTCGTGGTTAGAGGTTTTTATTTAATATACAGGTAATTCACATGACAGTTCACTCTTATATTTTTTATCATCACGTAAGGAATTTTCGACATAATTTTCAAGATTGTAAGAGAAAAGGGACAATATTTAGTTAAAAACGGATTTATAAATGTAAATTCTGAAAACTTCAAAATATGATACTATGGCAAACACTAAAAAAAGACTGCATTTTTTTTTCGAAGATTTACATTAAAATAGCTGGAAAATTTTCATTAAAATTTACACCCTGGTGTCACGAAAAAATCGCACAATGAGTATTTATATTCTACATAAGTTGCATAAACTTGTACGTCCTTGTTTCTTTGACTGTAACATTTGTTTTCATACCCATCACTACCAGAAATAAAAATTGTTCAAATTGGGATATTCTTTCGTGTACACTCTGTATAATCTCGTTAATTGGGCCTTCCGCAATCCGACATGCCCAGTAACTCAGCCCTTGGAGGTTCTCTCGATGGCAGAGGCGAGGAGCTGGACTCTCGTGGTCCCAAGTTCGAATCCAGGTCACAGAATTTCTTCTATCCGTTTTTACATGTAATATCTTTATCTGTGTTCGGAAATGAATCCAATTAGAAATTAATGAATTTTTTAAGAGTTTAATCAGCTTTCTGAGGGTTTGGAAAGGAGGAATCCTAATCTGCGAGCTGGATGTTTGTCCAGTCATTTCGCTTCCACGTTGATTACTTTGTAGTCTTTAAGACATTTGGAGACAACCTTGTTGTCTTGTGTTCGTGGTGGCCCAATAGGTAGAGGCGACGAAGTAGATAGTCGTAATCCCTAGTTCGAATCTAGGCCGTGGAATTTTTTTCTTCCGTGTAAATAACTTTAATCATTAGGTCTCTTTCAAGCCTTTCATTCTTGCAATAGTACAGGCTACGATGGCGCTGCAACTCAGAGTGCCCTCAATAACGTAAGAGAGAAATTTTTGCAGAGCAAAATGAGACCTCTGAAATGATTAATTCGAAGAGGTGAATATGATATCATTAAATCTTTAAAAAGCCTACGGTACTTTGTCCTAAAAATGATGATGTACATAACGTAAATTGGAAATTTTCGGCATATTAGACAGTTCGATTTAAAAAATGATGCAGTTTATATATTTTTCAATAAATTCTGCCATCATGTATTGTGTCACGGATACATCAAGATTAAACCTTCTGGGTTCGCCGTAGTGGATCGCTGGAAACGACAACTCCTCCGCATGCACATCATAAACTATGTTCATCGGTTTCGCGTTTTGACCAGGTGCGATATCTAAGTAGCGAGAGTAAAGGACGCCCGGGGCATGGTATTCATTTTTCTGTCCCCGTCTTCATATTTTGTCTTAGCCGCGCCCTCTCCCCAAGACTGGTATTTTTGTTTAAACTTAAGCACCTAGACAGCGCTTTCGGATAGTACGAGGGTAGTAGTGTAAAGCTATTATCCTAGTGTTAATGAGGCAGGGATATTCAGTGGCTCTCTCCATCTGGTAAGATAAGCAATAGAGGTTTGTTTTATTACGAAGACTGATTTTTATCCCAGTGAAATAGATCTTCCCTTCACGTTAAAAAGGAGACGATTTCCAGTAAAGCCGCCTTTCACATGATTATTAACAATTACTAAAATCTTGGAAACATTCCAAGAAAGAGTGATCCTTACGTGCGCGTGCACATGTCAGCAATGTTTAAAAGATAAACAGAAAGTAAGAGTGTATCCATTCTTGACGAATGATTGTTGTATTAGACAACAATCATTGGTTGTTCTTTACGGTAGCTGATTGAGTTTGTGCAATCGACTTGAAGAGTTCCACGAAAAAGCCTGAAAAGTTGATATAAACGAGCTATGCCCTTGATGATGATATTGTCGAAAACAGAATTTGAAAAAGTTATTCCGTTTTCAAGTTATCGTGCAAACGGCGGAGGCCGAACGGCCGGATCGGATAAACGTACAGACCAAAGGTGCATTCTAAGTGGCTTTAGCTAAATTTCCTATCAAGGGAAAACCATAGAGTGATTTGGGATATATCTGTCTGACGACATCGTAACCAGGATTTTATTTCGGGGGCTGGGCCCACATGTAACAGAATTGTATGGAAGGTTGTCAATTTCGGGGGGAGGGGACTGCGTACGGCCCTGCTGTCTGAACCAGTATTTGACCACGGTCAACTTTGCTTGGACCAATATTAGATCCATTGTTAAGACAAAGGCGTTCGTGCGATGTAAGGATTAATATTTTAAATCCACAGAAGCTGAGCAGGTGAAAGTATTTACATGGAATGAGATTCACACGGAAGTTTTTGCAATTTTAATCGCGTAATGGAAATTTCAGCCCGAGCAGTCGGTATCTACTGTTTTGGGCAAATCTTTGTAGTTGGCAAATGTCTCTGCATATGATATAGGGCGGCCCAAAACCTATCTACCAAGATTAAACGTCAATTTCTCAGCTAGTATTAAATGTAATTGCACTAAACTTGTATGATATGTTTGTGGCATCAAAGTATTTTGTTTACCGTGTTTGATTAACGCATTGGATTATCCCAAGCTCTTTAGTTGTGGCGTCGACTAGCCCCCGTATTCACCTCATCTCAATCCATTAAATTTCTTCAAACCCGTGTTTATCTAACCGGCTTTGAGATTTCTTTTTATGACGTAACGTAAAGAACAATCTCTACAAAACGAATCTTAAGACCATGGGCGAGCTCCGAACATGAATTTTGGCCATTGTAACAGTGGTTCTCACGAAGGTGGTGCAATCTGATTGCACATAGTCATTGAGACTGATGGCAAACTCATCGAACATATTGCTTTATAAATGCCAGTTCAAATGCACTATATTTAGCATATCTATAGGTTCTTTACGAACTCGGTGTACAAACTTTTAGGGGTGATAGAGGACCTTATTTTGAATATATTTTGCCAATAAACTGAGGGTCGCAAATGAACCCTTCGTACATAAAAAATTGTCAAACATCATACAAACTATATTGTCTGAGATAGCATTGTCTCTCTCGTTAATACAGGGTGTCTCACCTAAAGTGAACCAACAACTAACTTCTAAAATACAAATCTGACAGAGTAGTTTCAATGGAAGAATTATTATACCCCAATGGAAGAATTATTGTACCCCAATATGTGAGGGTTTTTTATGTGTACTCCCTTTCCAAAAAAATATTTTCCTTGAAATTTTTATCATCTTTCAAGGCATTCATATATAAGTCTTTTGGGATTACCTTAAGAATGCCATCAACTTTACATGTAAGACTGAGAAAGTTACCCGAATGGTCTAGCAGTTGTGATACTTGAAATACGAGGATTTTTACGTTGCTTAATTCTTACATAATTTGATTTTTTTCCCTATTTAATTAAAACTATTACATAATAAGGCTGCAATCGACACTTTGATTCAAAGCACCAAAGAGCTTTGAAGTTGTAAGCCAAAATACTTGATTTTACTTTCCCGGTCACATCGATTAATCCATTACATTTTCGTTAATGTTCCATTTTGTTATTGGTTTTTAATCGACACAAAAAAATTAAAAGACATTCACAAAAGAAAAAGATGAGAGGGAAGTTTGGCTTCGAACGTATTACCTTATTGTTTTCGTATCGATTTCTCTACTTTGACCACTTTCAGTATTTTGTCTTTCCAATTCCTTATAAAATATAAATCATAGAAGGAAAAAAGCAATTAAAATAAGGAGTAATTAGTCTCGAAAACAATCGATGTAGGCAACTAGTCAGGAAAGATTGCCCGCAATTAAAGAGTGAATTCGATTTCTTTTAACGTAACGATGACGGTAGTACCAGGTATTGTTTACTAATTTTTAGTGGTTTTATTTAAGAAAAATCAAAACGCAATCCCTGTTTATTCGATTTTTTCCCCTTGAAAATAGCAATCAAAATTTAATAAATTTGTTGTGAAGTGGACTAGCCTATGGCATTTCATAAACAAGAAATGACTCGTTTCGAAAAACATTGGTCAGCAGACTCTTCTAGAACGACAAATACAGAATATTTTTTTTCAGGGATTAATTGAAAATAAACAAGCTTACAGAATTTACGACAATGACAAATTGCATTTGGGTTCTGTTGGGTGTACAAATAAGTTTACATCGTTTTTATAGAAAGAAAACGATAATTTCATTCAAAATATTTACCATCGAAACATAAAGGGTCATTCCACGTCAATTCAGGCAGAAAATTTATACTTTTGGCACTGACCTCTCGGATTTTAATGAAATTTGGTATACACAGTTTCCCTAGGGAGTTGGTAATGAATGCCAAATATTATTTTTTATTTTTCATTTTTATGGAAGTTACAGACATTTAAAATTTGCGAAATTTGAGTGAGGGCCTTATCTATGAAGTATTTTACTTAGAAAGATGTGATTGGTGACATACATGCGTATGAAAGCTCTTTAAATATAGATTCTACATAAAATTTTAAAAAATATATTATGCATGCGCAAATATTTGAATTTAATAAAATTATTCTATTTATGCAAATTTCTCAAATGGTGGTCATTTTTATTTCGTTAAAAAATTATTATCATCTTACACAAACTTTCATAAAAACTATACAAACGATTCAAAACTGTGTTTTTCTCCGTTTTGAAGATATTAATTTTTAAAGCTCGAATTCCAAGCCACAATACATCCGTGTGCATGTTACAGTTCTCCATATGGACAAGGCATAAATTTTGTGGTAATATCCGATTGTCTTAAACATTCTATAGCTGTTTTTTATTCCTTTCAATGTGAACTCGTTACGTTTTTAAAAGAAAATTCAATAACTATAGAGAAGACACGAGGGTTGATCGAAAACCCTCCATGGCTGTAACTTTTATAATTGTTAACCGATTTTCAAAATTCTTTTTGTATCTGATACTTAGATTTGTCCTCTATGTAATGCACTATTTACTTTTCGACATTATTCCAATCCCTTTCCACGTGTGACCAGTCGGGTGAACCCGTCGGAGAGGAAGTCCGTGGTTGTTGTTGACACCAGGATTGAATGGCAGCTTTGGGCAATCTTCTGCAGCACGATAACGCTCGCCCGCAAAACATTCGCCACGCACAAAAAAGTGTTGCAGCGCCTACAGTTCAAAGATGAAAAACTGCAGTTCAAAGATGAAAGATCTTGCACCTTGCGACTTTCACCACTTTCCAAAGAAGAAAAAGCACCTTAAGGGATATTCAATCCCTGATGACGATATAAAATTTCATTCAATCCCTGCATGACGATGCAGTTGCACGTTGTGAAACACTCTGCTCAATATGGCCGGAGAGATTTCCTGATCTTCAGTTTCGATTTCCTCATTCAGCTCAGGCAAAGTGTGCGGATTGTTTGCATACACTTCACCTTTCAAGCCACCCGAAAGGAAGAAATTGAGAGGTGTGTGGTCCGGCGAGCGTGAAGGTCAGATGCCATGCGAGATGATTCGATCAACAAAGACATCCTGCAGAAAGTTTAATGAAGCAGGATGTGTGTGCTGTACACTAACTTTTGAATCACCCTGTATAATGAAACATGTATCAACTTCACCTGACTCTGCAATTCATCTCGTCCTTCAGGATAACTCAGAAGTGACTGACTCTGAGGAAATGTAAAGTATATATACTTTCTTTATTACTAAAAATTCGACATCATAATGCAAATTTATATTTTCTTACTAAATTATCTTTTTATTTACCAGGTGCTCAATACTTTTCTGCCTTCTGAAAAAAAAAATCTGAAGTTGTAAGAAACATTTTTCCTATTGATATAATTATTATTGTAATGCTACTATTGATTTTTTTTTTCGTGTAATTATAATTTATAATACTATTTATATAAATAATAAAACGTAAATAAATGAATGGTCCCAAGGTTACACGCTTTCTCTTCCCTGTACGAGGAGTCAAGTCCCTACTACCTGACTCCCGCTGCTTGGAGCTCAAGCTTTAAAAATTAATATCTTCAAAACGGAGCAAAACAGTTTTGAATTTTTTGTATTGTTTTTATGAAAGTATGTGTAAGATATTAATAATTTTTTAACGAAAAAAAAATACCCACCTTTTGAGATATTTGCATAAATAAAATATTTTTATTAAATTCAAATATTTGCGCATGCGTAATATAATTTTAGAAATTTTATAGAGAATCTACTGTTAAAGAGCTTTCATATGTCACCAATCACATCTTTCTAAGTAAAATACAACCGAAGTTACAGTACTTCATAGATAAGGCCCCCACTCAAATTTCGCAAATTTTAAATGTCCGTAACTTCCATAAAAATGAAAAAAAAAAATAATATTTGGCATTTATTACCAACTCCCTAGGGCAATTGTGTATACCAAATTTCATTAAAATCCGAGAGGTCAGTGCCAACGCCTGCCTGAACTGACGTGGAATTACCCAAAACCTTCCCCCACTTTTCAAGTGGTTGTTTGGAGACGGTCTAGTTATCAAGAAAGGGCGCTCTGCAGGGATCTAAAAAATCCTTTGCCTCTGATGGCGCGATGCCTGGTGCTTCTAAAGTTTCCTTGGCACATTTTGCAACATGAGATCTGGCATTGTCATGTTGGAAAACAACATTATGTCTTTTTCGTATTCCGGACGTTTCTCGCTCAGTGGACGTTTCGTTATTATTTTTTGCTGATAACGTTCAGTATTGATGCTCATCCAGTAATGCTTCGAAATCTACATTTCAAATTTTTTTGGTGCACCTTCACGCTTTTTGTTTTCCACCTCAAAATCATTATTTTTGAATTGTCTGAACCATTGTTTGTACGAGCGTTCAGCTAGAGCATTTTCACCATAAGCTTCCACAAGAAATGGTGACTTTTAGCAATAGTTTCTTTACAAAAGTTTTGTTGCAAAATAAAAAGAAATGATGCAACAAAAGTTCCAGCATACTTTGTTTTCTGGCAGAAAATTCGACAATTTAAATGTCTTGCACTAATTACACTAGTCAACACGCATTTTGTGACTAAGACCACACATAGTGTTCTTAGTAGTAATTTGTATGTAGAATCCGAATCTGCTTTTAGATTTTTTCTATCACGTCACGTTTCCAAGTTATGCACTTCGAGGCTTCTATGTTGAAGTAATGGGAGTGAAGAGAAGCGGCTACATTGTTAAAGTATCCATATTTTGGGGCCACAAGGAAATTTACCAGGCTCCAAACACTGAATGATTTAAAAATGTTTCATTGTAAAACAAGAAAGCTGTGCGTGCTAGACAGATTTAAAAATTATATTCGTAATCAACAGAAAAAATACTACCAAAAATCACCCACTTTCATTTTGTCACAAGAAAAATCTTAAATTTTGTTGGCCAGTGTTATCAAAGGTTGTTTCAAGGACTTTCTTGTAGACGTGTTGCCATTCTCAATTACATGAAATCAAGGTCTATAAAAGAAATTACATGAAATTAAGGTCTTTTATACTGGGTGTCTCAGAATTCATAAGTACAAACTTCTAGGGGAGTTATTATGGGCGATTCTAAGCAAAAATGTTCATATGAACATGGGTCCAAATTTGAACGATAACTGAGATATGAACAGAAATAAAAATACCGCCACCAAGATCAACAAGTTAATAACTCGGGTTCTGTAAAGGCTAGATTAATGAAAATTGGAGGAATAACAGGGTACATAAGACTAAGTATACCGTTAAAATTTGATCGAATTCCAACGGGAAGTTTCCGAGTTACGCAGTCAAAATTGTAACAAGTGCTGGTTAGTACTCATAAGTGAACCTGAGTTATTAACATGTTGATCTTGGTGGTGGCATTTTTATTCCTGTTCATATCTCAGTTAGCATTCAAATTCGGACCCATGTTCATATGAACATTTTTGCTTAGAATCGCCCATAACAACTCCCCTAGAAGTTTGTACAATGAATTCTGAGACACCCTGTAGACCTTGCATGAAATCTATGCTTGTTACGCTATCTAGTAGCAAACATGTAAACTTATTTGTACACCGTTTAACAAAAGATTCTTAAAAAGCCCAAAGAATCATCCCTTGAATTTTTGCAGTATATTGAGTAAACACAGGGTGTTACAAACTTTTAGCGGTGGTAGAGGACCATATTTTGAATTGAATGTCGACTTTCGATGATGTTTTAGGCGAACCATCACGTTGTACAGGGGTGTTAGGGATCTATGGTAATAATTAGCATATTTAAATGTGGCGCGCGCATTCATTTCTCGTGACCTATCACATGGAGGTAGGGCAGGTATTCGGACAGCGAGCTAAAAAACGTTGTTATGCCACCGAAAATTGACAGGTATTGGGAAGGCTATATTACAGCGCTTTCCGACGTCAAATTCATTTATCCCGAACTTATGAAAGCATGCAAGAAGCGAGGCTTTGTAGTTTCCAAGAAAGGGATATCAAGTGTACTAAATAACATTAGCAAAACCAGAAGCGGCGCCATTCCTGAGATAAAAAGCAGGCCAATCCAAGACCATCCGCTAGCTGTACTCCTGACGTCGTCTGGAAAGTTTGGTTTCTACCGTCACCGGATGTAACCCACCAACCCAACGGACCACTGCAAAAAAATAGAGACATCTGTGTACATGGTAAACACAATCATCAACCGTGATTTACAACTGGAGAAGCGAGACAAGAGCCACGTTCATAAGTTGTTGCCGCGCCATGTTCAAGAGCGATGGACCAACTGCCATAAACTGTAAGAACGATACCTGGCGGATGAAAAGTGGAAATACGTGATCACACTAGATGAGGCGTATGTTTATTTAAGCGACTGCGACAAGCGCCGAGCCATTTTTTTTTCGCCAAAGGGGTTCTAAGGACTTCAAAAATTGGTACCGCGAATGCAAGGAACCTTTTTCAAAAGGTTTCATTTTCAGCTACAAAGGCAAGTTAACCTTAACCAGAGTTGAGTCAAAGGCCAAAGCCAACGCTATGTACTATTAGATTAACGTTCTAACCCCCATATTTATCTGTAACAACCTGAGTTTGTACAGGGTGCTGCAAAAATATACAGGACCGTACTGCTGGGTAGCCTATCCTCTCGTTTCAGGGGCCGCTTCATAAAATGATAATTAGGAAATTTTATTTTGTTAACCCATTTACGCCGAAATGGATAAAAATGGAAATTGAGACTTCATATCTTAAATTTATATTGCTGTTGCATGTAAAGACATAAAAAATAATTTACAAAGACAAAAAAAAAATTACATCTATGGACGATAGCGTATAATTTTAAATAAAATCTAAGTTTGGAATCGCTAGGCAACGGGCCAGGAACTGACCTCACTACTTAGTTTTCTTATTACGTGAATTAAAAGTAAAAGTTAAAAATTAAAATTAATTTTTAATTTTTATTTTTATTTTTAAGTTTTCATGGAGATGTTTAATTTTTAAGTATCATGAAATAATTGACTATTTATTGGGCTGCATTTTCATTTCATCGAAATTTTTATTGTGAACTTTTCGGAATTTTCGGAACTTAATTCAAAATTCAAATTCTTCAAGACCTTCAAAATTCAAAATTTTTCATCGTTATCATTTCATATTGTCACATTTTAAACAAGTGCCGAGTCAGCAACGAAGTCCGTTTCTATGAGGTGTGAAAATTATTGCCAGGACAGTGGACTTGAGATTACTTGGACTGTAGAAGCTTTGTTATTTAGTAATCTTTTAAATTTTATTAGTTTTAAGTCTCTTTTTAATTATATTCTTGTAGAATACTCAATTCCATAAAAGTTGGGACAATATGAAAAATGTAAATAAAACATGATTGACTAACTATATATTAGCAAAATTAAAAATAATAAATACGTTTGAAGTGACTGAAGTAAAATACATACAATTTAAACATGCCGATCTCTGTTTTGGTCGTATATATAATTTTTTAATGAAATAGTCATTGGCAACATGCACCAAAATAGTTGGGACGAAAAGAAAAAAAACCGCACCGGAAGTCATAGAAGTGACAGGAATATTCTCGAAACTTCTGAAGAACATTACGTCATAACTTTCCCCTCTTTAAATGCAAACTGCTATTTGCGGCCAGTCAGTTATACGACAACATGGGTCGTGGCAAGGCAGTGGTCAAGATATGCCCAATAGAATAATCCAATAATTTATAAGAACGTATCTCAGCTTGAAATAGCTATGAATCTTGGACTTCCGTTATCTACAGTTCATAATACTATTAAGAGGTACAGAACAAGCGGAAATACTACCGTTCGTAAAGGACAAGGACGAAGACCAATTCTGACTGCTCGTGATCTTCGGGTTTTCAGACGTCGCTGCATTAAAAATAGGCATTCAACAGTGACAGAAATTGCGGAATGGGCTCGAAGATTCTGTCAAAAACCTTTATCCTTGAATACCGTTCGCCGCCACATCATAAAATGTAAGTTGAAGAAGCTCTTTTCTGCAAAACGAAAGGTGTTCGTAAACACACTGCAGAAACGTAGGCGCCTGGCTTGGGCACGAACCCATCTGAAGTGGTCTGACACCCAGTGGCAACATGTTTTGTAGTCCGATGAATTTACATTTACGGTTGTTGTTGGTGAAAAGCGTCGGCGTGTACTTAGGACCAAGGAGGAAAAGGACAATCCTGCCTGTTACCGACTTGCTGTACGGAAGCCAGCTTCAATAATAGTCTGAGGCTGCATGAGTGCCAATGGATTGGGAAACTTGCACATCTCCAACGGCACCGTTAATGCACAAGCATATATTGGAATTTTAGAAGAACATATGTTGCCTTCTCGGCGACGTCTTTAGAGCCCGTCCCTTTCTATTTCAACAAGATAATGCTAAATCTCACACCGCTCGCGTTACAGGACAGTGATTACACAATAGATGAATTCGGGTGTTAAATTGGCCTACCTGCTGTGTTGGTTTGTCCCCAATAGAGAATATATAGCGAATTATTAAGAGGAAGTTACGTCAACGACGACCCCAAACAGTTCAACAGCTGAAAACTTTCGTCAGCAGGAATGGCAACAAATTCCCATTGCAACGGCGCAGAATTTGGTATCATCTGTTCTTCGACGGCTACAAAGCGTGATAAGAAGGAAGGGAGATGTCACCCAATGGTAATTCGCCCACTCTCCCAACATTTTTGGTTGTGATGCCCGAGTACGCGGGTTCGATCGCGGCAGAGGACGACGAGGATTTTTCAGGGGTAAATCCTGAGATCACGCACTTCCTTCGGAAGGGAAGTAAAGCCGTTGGTCCCGTGTAGTCGTTTGCCAGCTGCACGTTAAAGAACCCTTGCGAGGCAAAATTTGCGGCTCCTATAACGCCGTCCTGAAATGACCATAGCAGTTGTTACCACAGATCCCTAACAACCCTCTGTAAACTATCCACTTCTCATCCACTTCTCATCACCAGTTATCAATCGCTTCGAAAAAAGATCGTTTTCCTCATGTTTTCCTCGCAGATGTTTATACGCGTCGTCAAATGAAATTCTTTGAGTTCATGAGGAACAAAATATCGAGCTTGCTTTTGCATCCCAGCTTCTTCAGATGGTCGTGATGATATGTTCAATGTTTCTGCAATCTCCCATGTCGGTAACGTGAGTTTGGTCAATGCCTGATGCAAAACTGCGTCATGACCTTTGCGACAACCCAATAAATTGTCTTTTGTCATGCTTAAATAAACACTATTACATATTTTTGCACTTCAATTTGTAAATTCTGCTTTTATCATATTTCATTTTATTGTCTTCATTTCAAGTATTATTGGTTCTGTAAATTATATTTAAATTTTTAAATATTTTTGATAATTTATTTAATGTAAATGTGGCTCAACTTTTGGGCACATTATTATTCTTGGTGGTATTTTGATTACTCTTAAATAAATTTTCTCTTAATTTTATCAATCATTGTTAGGTTATAACTATTAGTACTCATTGCTTTATAATTCCTGACTTTGAAAATGGTATAAGATCGCCGAAACGATCGTCAATCATGAAAATAAATATTAAGTATTACCAAGAGACCTACTCAGTTATTTAGTGAAAATTTATTTTTTGGCCATTGCTTTTAGCAAAATTAAATATGGGATTTTAAAAAATGAATTTCAAAAAAATGTGATCACTTAAAATAGAGAAGATTAACAGGTTTATTATTTTTTTTTTGTTATATGATTTCCTAATGCCTTAGATCACTTCTTTGTAAATGTGATATGATGTTAGAAAAAGTTTTTAAAACATCAGACGTATAGAATTTATTTATTTATCAAAAGTGGTTACAGATGAAATAACAACTAGAACACTGCTTCATACATGAACGACTACGATTTGAGAGGATGAGAAATTGACTCCAAGCTTCTCACGTTGCAAATAAGCTATGCAGTGAAGACTGCAAACTGGCTTTTTTTTTGATATGAGAAAAAATGGGAATCATCCATAAATGAGAATTTTATTTTCTCCGTTTTTTCCCTCAGAACTGTATTCTTGTTTCCATAACGCTCACACTTATCCTCCATATCGTTCGCTCCATTGGTTTTTGTTGCGCCCTTCTGTGACGAATTCTTCCCTTATGCTTCGTTCAAACAACGATATTGGAAATGCACGAACCGCCGCTAATGTTGTTCTCGATTTCCTGCATAGACTATCACCCTTAATGAGCGCGTGATTCATTCCTTTATGTTTATCGTCCATCACGTGGCATTCGAGTGTTTGCGAGTTCGATAGCGCGTGAGTTTTGGCATGATGACACGTGTAACGTCTGAGGATTGGAGAGAGAGCGAGAGAAGGCTTTTCCGCTTCAGGGAGGGTGGGTGTCGGAGGCGATAAAAACGCCTAAAAATATTGGTGAGAGCGATATTTTCGGAAAGATCGCGTCTTATCGACGGATTTTTAAACGAGAGTCTACGAATCGATTACCGTCCTTGTGGAAGTGGAATCTGGGTTTATTAACAGATAAGCAATGCGGACGCTGCTTCGAATAAATGTTCAATAAATCTCGGCAAGGTTTTTTTATCCCACGAGTCAGATGAATCGATGCCGAGAATAGAAATATTTAAGTTGCTAAGTTCTTCCGAAGATTTTGTTTTTTGAAATTTGATTTCGAAAAACGAAATATACATAATTTGTTCATATTCGATATTTTCGTCTGCCCTCATTTTTTTAAGGTTCGGAACTTATGGCCTATGAAATGAATACGTTTTTCATCGCTGATTACGAATATCGCATCCAAATTTCTTTGAGGTCAATAGTTCCCGAGATGGCGACCAAAAACCGAATTTTCAAAATATGCTATATCTCGAAAATGGTGAATAATAACAAAATAGAATCAAAACAATTTAATAGTAGGTCTACACATAAAAGGAATAAATTTTTATATTGAACAGTGGTCATATTCCGACGGATACGATCGAAAAATAATACCTATCGATAATCGATATTCATTATCTCAATATATGACAGCCGATACCGATGTGGCAAATAAATGTGCTTATACAGGATGATCCAAAATTCGTGCATATCCCCCGAATGGCGCGGATTTCCGAAAGAACGCTCGACTAGACTCTAGAGTGTGTGGCATGCATCCGACTTTTTAAATAGCCCCATACGACATATGCGGGGAAGTTAGGTCTGGTGAACGAGGTGGCCAAATTTCCTTTGAAATTACTCTATCCTCAAAAAAAGGTTGCACTCGTTCCATTGAGGTTCGGCCTGTGTGGGCTGTAGCTCTGTCCTGTTGATAATAACTTTGTCTGATTCACTATCATCTAACTGTTCTACAAATTGTTCGAATAACGCAGCCCCGCCCCCCCCCCGAAATTGGCCATAATTTAAACTAAATCTGTTACATGGGGGACCTCCCCCCACAAGCAGGATCGGGCCCCCTCAGCCGACCTCCGCGAAAAAAATTCTGGGTACGGCCCTGGAATAACGTTCCACATTAACAGTGGTGCAACGCGTTTCCAAGAATATGTGCCGTCGCGTTCGTTTGTGCAAACAGAAGAAAGGGAGCCACTTTGAACATTTACTGTAGGCTGAATGAGTGTTGCATTGATTAAAAAATATCCACTACAAATTTGACAGCGGTATATTTTCATTATATATATAATGAATCGACTTTGACATACTGACTTTTGAATCACCCTGTAGTAAACTTGATAATATGCGCAAATTTGAAAATAATTCAAAACTGGACCAATCGTTACGGAGATATAACATATCAACCAGATGAAATGAACGGAAATATTCACTGTGCCGTTTAAACTTAATGTAAACCTAGTGCAATGATATGGAATTTATCAATTCAACAAATGAAAGCCATATTTCCACAATGGTATATCTCAAAGTAATTTTTTTAACCCTATAATTTTTTAACTGCGGTTGAAATATTTTTTTGACGGCCATTTGAAATCTGTCGTTTAGTCCAAATTCGGTGAAAACATGCTTTGCGGAAAATCTTATAGCGCTGTTGCTTTTAAAGATATCAAGATGAATAAAAAACCAAAATGTTCATCAGAAAATATTTTAAATTTTATGTTTTGACTATTTCTCCCCTAAATGGTAAGAAACTTGGTCAAAAAGAGTACAACAAAAAGAAGAAAAAGAAAATTAAAAAACGACTTTTGGTACTATTAAATTTTTATGACGGAAATGAGACTGGATTTGAAAATTATTTTCTTGCACAGAAAACTTATAGGACTACTTTCTCCAGAAATTTTAATTCTGATAAACCGTTCATTTTTTGTAGAGCCTTTCAAAGAGGGGGGAAAGGCCCATTATCCGTCATTTTCAGTGCTTACCTCAAAAAGGACAAAGTAAAATATTAAGATTATAATCATGTTTGCAATAGTAACATGCCATATTAATGTTCTGATTCCGAGTAGTAGAACATCAAAGTGGGCTAGTTCTTTAGCAGCAGATCAAATGGCAAATTAACAAAAACTCATATGTACATTTCGGAGCTCTCTGTCTCCTTTCTTCAGTGGGAAACAGCAAGTGAAAATAACAACTAGACCTTTATATATAGCAAAGGTTAACACATACATGCATTTTTTAATAAAGATTTATAGTAAATTTTATTTAAATGTTTAACTGTTTCTCCTCTAGTCAAATTCATTTAACAAGGGAATTTTTATTAATAAATGGGAACGAGTAAACATTTTAATTATCTGGAAATCGTTAAATTTATTAAAATGTGGATAATCTACGCTCCCTTCCATTTAAGCATTAGGGTAACTCTCTAAGCACGGCCCTGATCCCTAAGCAGACCACGACTGAAATTCATTACTTTTATAGGGAGAGAAGGATGTGTTGGGTTGGGCGGGTAAGGTCCTCATAACTCATTAGGTATTTTGGTTAAAACCCCGAACCTCACAGTCCCATTACAGCATTTTAAAGAACTAAAAGAGAATTTTAAAGATTGTGAATGCTTAATCATTAGTGATTTCTCAGAAAACTATATATTCACTGTTCGAGATGAAATTCAGAGCTTTCACTGGGCCATCATACAAGCTACAGTACATCCGTTTGTTTTGTATTTTAAAAAGGAGGATTAAATTTGCTATAGGACTATTTGAATTAAAGGGATAATTTTACACACGACACAACTGCAATACACACATTTCAACAGCATATAATAAGTAATGGGTTTTTTTTTACCAGAGATAGAAAAGATGATATATTTCAGTGATGATGGCAGCAGCCAATATAAAAACAGGAAAAACTTTACTGAACTGACAACTGTGTATGTAGAACCCATAATGTTTCTCAAAAACTATGAATATGATATTTTTTTATTTTCTGCCATTTAATGCTTAGAAAACTTCACAATCATTGAATAGACCTTAAGTTATAGTAAATATTGCTTAGTGAAAATAATGAACATAAAAGAGGTTTTGTTAATTTATAACTTGATCTGCTACAAAAGAAATGGTGCGCTTTTTGCTAACATTGATGCTCTACTACTCTGAAACAGCTAGGCATCAGTCATCTAATTAATATGACATTGCTATTATTCTGTAAAATTTTCATAAATTTTCACTCAGTCCCTTTTGAAGTATCAAGCACTGAAAATGACGGACAACGGGGGTTCCCCCATCTTTGAAAGACTACAAAAAATAACAAGAGGGTTCTCAGGGTTAACATTTCTGCAGCAGGTAATCCTACAAGTGTTCTGTGCAAGAAAATAATATTCAAGGTGACTCATATCCTTCATAGACATTAATGGTACCAAAATCGTTTTTTAATTTTTTTTTTCTTCTTTTGTTGTGATTTCTTCGACAAGTTCCTCACTGCTTAGGAAAAAAATAGTCAAGACATGAAATTTAGAGCATATTATTGTGAACATTGTGGTTTTTTTATTCATCTTGATATCTTTAAAAGTAACAGAGCTATAAGATTTTTCGTAATGCATTTTTTCGCCGAATTTGGAATAAACAACAGATTTCAAATGCCCGCCAAAAAAAACTATTATCACAAAAAATAGTTTTTAACTCGTATACTCATCGGGAACACCTGGTAAAAAATAATAAAAATCCAATATAATAAAAACGCTATTCTGTCCGTCATCATTGAGTTTCCCTCACTTCTGACCAAACCATAAGAGTTATCTTCATGAAACAAACATGCTCTATAGGTCGATGATAGATAATTAAAATGCATTTAAGTTAAAAATAAATTGACTTCAGGTTTGGTCAAGATAATCGATTTTTTGACAAATTCTTCACATTTTTTTAAATTAAAAAGGCGGTTTTTAATATATCTCGACAAAATAAAAAGTGAAATGTAGCTTCTAATTAGCTCTATTTATCGAAGTATAATTGGTCTCAATCAGATTTTTTATTACAAAATTATAGCCTTTTTTGAAATTTTCAAAATTAGTAATTTTAATCCAACTGAAGAGAGCAGAGAAGCAGAACGACTCATTCCAACTTTAAATACTCAACAAGAGCTGCTTTCGAAAGGATCACTCAATCAGTTTACGATGAAAATGCCACAACTCGATTATTGTATCTTGATGGAACTGGTGGTTCTGGAAAAACCTATCTTTATAGAGTTTTAATGAATTTCATCCAAGGATAAAGTCTTCCCATGTGATACAACTGGAATTGCTTCAACACTGAAAGAAGGTAGAACAGTTCTTAGCGGTTCAAGTTGTCAGTTCCATTGCTTGAAAACTCAACATCAAAACTTTAGCTATCGTCTCTTCAAGGTAAAGATATTTTAGAATAAAAACTTATAATCATCGATGAAGTAACAATGCTAACAAAACAAAGACTGAGATGCATCGATAATTTCTTGAGAGATGGAGTTCAAACGATCCGACTAAACGAGACAAGCCATTTGGAAATAAGGTGCTAGTCATTGGAGGAGATTTTCGACAATGCTTACCGGTAGTTCTAAGAGGAACAGCAATAGAAGTTATTGAAGCATGCATCAAATCATCAAATTTTATGGCAACATTTTACAAAACTTTCCTAAGCAGATCAAGACGATTTCAATGAGTGGCTTCTTAAAATTGGTTCTGGAATTCATTCAAGAATTGAAAATTTTGATCGTGATTTAATTGAAATTTGAAATGAAGTGATTGTCTCACCAATGAAGTGATTTAATTTCTACAATTTTTGGAGATGATGTACAATCACTCTCATCTGTTGATTTATCAAATCGAGTAATTAACAATGAACAAGGAAATTATAGATCAAATGGAAGGAAGAAAATTTACGTTCAAAAGTAATGACTCAGTGATAGCAGATCCAAATGACCAAATATCTAATCAAGTTACAATAGAAATGCTGAATTCATTGTCTCCATCAGGAATTCGACCATATTTCCTTCACATAAAAATAGGAATGATTGCCATGCTAATAAGAAATTTGAATCCAAAAAAAGGATTTTGCATTATGGAACTCGCTTAATAGTCACATCATGTCATAGACATTTAATTCAAGCAAAAATTGTAAATGAGGCAATTAGAAATGCATTTGTTATAATTCCAAGAATCGATATGAATCAAGTGGTTTCACTTTGCCTTTCGTACTTAAAAGATGTCAATTTCCAATTATTCCTTTTTTTGCTATCACTATAAATAAGAGTCAAGGATAATCGTTTTCTCGTGTAGGTTTAATTTTAAGTGAACCTGTAATTTCTCATGGTCTACTTTATGTCGCTTTAACACGTTCAAAATTTAAAAGCAATATAAAAATATTGATCCATGATATTCCTCAAGAACAAGGGAAATTGTTCAAAAATAGTGATAGAACACTAAAAATATGATTTATCGTGATGTTTTGTAAAATAGTGTGTTGTTTAAAATAAATTGATTTTTCTGATCTGATTAAATAAGACAAACCGCACGGCAAGCGTATTACAGTCGAGCGAAGCGAGGCCAACAACTAGTTAAAAATGTTGAGAAACAAATTTAATCAAAATTGGTTGATTTCATATGAATTGATCGTTAAAATGGGATTCCTTAGAACTGCTTCTAGCGATGAAATTAGTAGGCACTTTACAATACAATAACGGGAAAACAGAGTTTTCGGTTTCGCAATTTATTCCCGGCTTTATCAAGGATACACACTAGGGGCTTCACGCCCTTATATACAAAAATATGGTTCAATGGAAATCTATCTATATATATAAAGAAGGATGTTTGTGGGTCTGTGCGTCTGTGGGTCTGTGGGTCTGTTTTTTATACAAATCTACAGTTTTATTCCGATCTTGATGAAATTTCGCATACATGACCTTCAAAGCATGAGGAAGGTCACTGTCTACTTCAGATTTCGAAAAAATAATAATTATTGATAAAAAATCGATATTCATGGTTATAGCAGGGCATATTAATAAGAAATATCGCATGACCAACAATGCAAGACAAAGTTTTTGCAACAATGGTATCAACACGCAATTCACAAACACTCTGCACGGACCAGCAATATATATCTCATGACCAACAATGCAAATAAAAGTTTGTGCAACAATAGGTATCAACAATGGTTTCAACACGCAATTCACCAATAACAATGAGCTCAAAATGATGATGCAATGATAAAGCAGTCCTTTCCAAGAATTATAACAATGCAATATGGATAAGTTTCAATTTGTAACAATGCATAGAATTCCTGTTATTCAGGTTTTTCTTAGAAAAGAGAGTTCTTAGTACTTAACAATTTCTTGAAAATCTTTAAAAATGATCAGTAGCTGGAGATAATGAAGAGTTAGCAGACTATTGAGAAAGAGTGGAAAGACGACAGAGAAAGCAAACCTTTAGCTCCGTGCTGTATTGAGCAAATGGAAAGCAAGTAAATAGAAGAATTGGCGACCGCTAGACTACCCAAAGTGATGAAAGGCCAAATTTTGCTTCAACACATCCAGAGAAGTGTGGAAATTGCAACAACATCAACTGTAAATCTGAAGTAAGATTACGTGAGTAAGAAATTATTTAGACTAGCAGTGGCATCCTTGGAGAGGTCCAGCCATTGTGAGCCTTTAAAAAGATTTTTTTCGAATTTTCATTAAGAATTTTTACTGTATTAATTCTAAGCATTTTCATGTGTTTATTTTTAAGATATTGCAAAATTTAATTTAATTTTTTGAGATTGTTCTGTTTACATCCAAGTGTAATTATCCCGGGCAACGCCGGGTACCTTTGCTAGTAATATGATAAAATACAACGAATGGCATGACAAATTCAACAAGTAATGCAGTCTGGATGCAATGTCCGGATAAAGGAAGTGGCTTTAGTAGAAGCTAAACAAACACTAGATATAATAAAGGATTGAAATACACTAACTGGATGAAAGCAGAAAAATAACTATCTGGATAGCAAATAACAGACTAATATGGAATAATAAAACTTATAAATGTAAAAAGAATAGTTGAATCAAGAACAGTTGATACATAAAAAACTCAAGTAAATGAAAATACAAATTAAGAAAAAAAAAAGGTATTACAGCAATTAAGAATAGAGAAAATGTCGAAATCGGTTGGGCAGTGAAGGAGGAAGTCTGGAGAGGAGTTCTGGGGTGAGTTGTTATCGAGATAGGCTGGAGTACATTGCCACATAGAGTTGCTGTACCTCGACAACAACTCACCGAATCTACCACTGCCTTATCCATGAAAAGAAAGCTATCTGATGCCGAAGCCCTGATTGTCAAAGCTGACAAAGGAAACGTGTCTGTCATTCTGTATCGCGCTGTCTCTATTTCCAAAGTTGCGATTTCCTCGCTTCTAACAATTTTATCCTCTTGTCTTCCGATCCCACCGACACCAAGCACACCGACCCTTGCATACAAAAATTTTTTATTTTTTTCAATCATACACACAGTTTTAAAAAAAAAATTGTGCCACTCCATACGGAGTGAAAAAAAATTCTGTTGGCAGTTAAGATGTTCAAAATTCCATGACACTCAGATAAGCATGTACTTTAATGGTGTTTTCTGAAATAAAATTGTTCTAAATTCACCGTGCATTTTTATCACGGTCATGTTGGTTTCACACGAGTTTTACTTTGTACAACGTGCAAGCCTGTATAGCATACGGTTCGAAACTGCCAATAGGACGGACAAGGGGAAGCTTGAACGATACGTGACTGTACCTTTGCATCTTGGTACACATCATAAAAAAAACAAACCTCCATTAGCACGTAAACATGTCGGTTTACAACCCGAGTTCTCCAGCGCCGATTAAACCATCACACAGTGGGCGAAAATGACAATCTAGCCGGAAAAAAACATTTTTCATGTAATTCTTGAGCACAGGATGTATTTTTAATATGAGTATATACATATACATATAAGTAACACTATACAGTATTATGCTTATGAACAGGGAGGTAGAAATATTAGCCACATACTAATACCGCATTTCCTTTCTAATATCAAAACTTTCCCCGAAACATGTAACCTGCAATACGTATAAACTGATAATTTAAAAATGATTCTTAATTCAATAATTGATATGATCAATGATCAATGATCAATAATTCAAACGATACTAGATATACTAATAAAGAGAACTTACATGTAAAGTTCAAACTATTTTACTCACACTCACAAGAATGTCTTCAGAACAATTCTCCAAACTTATTCCCTGATGACAAACGATGGTAGCGAGAGTTTTCTGTTTGTTTTATCGAGGAGCATGTCACAGAGTTCTCCATGAGTAATTTCGGTGGCCTACAACATTGTACAAAAAATGTAATAAAGTTTTTTCCGTACTTTACCGCACTATGGTTTTAACACAGTCTGATGTGTACAACACACTTTACTCAGACCAGTTGATGTTATTGTGACACCCCTTGATACGGGTTTAAAAGTCTGTGTAAACTGCCAGCTCTCACACGGATGTAAACAATTGAAAGGCTACAACTATCGCTTATCAGCTCGAAATGATGAGGACACCGTGTTGTACAATGTTTTCGATTATTTTGTGGCGATATAACTAAGTATAGTCATGTGGCAAATATGTATAATTCGGTATTCTAAAACCTAATGAGTTGGAATGACATTTTGTTTGTAAGATAAAGTAACATCAGCTACTAATAGAGACATTTCCACGAGAAAAAAAAAAAGTCTAAAATTAAAAGTATGTAAAATGATTTTTTTCCGGCTAGATTGTCATTTTTGCCCACTGTGCGTCACCCCGATGACATACACCTAAACCCGACCAACAGGGCAACCCCGGGTCCACCCAGATGGATCGCAGACTAGGTTTTTCAACCATCGAATGTTTTGGTAACACCATGGCATCTTTCATTGAGGGACCTTTGGAAAACACAGGTTGGGAGGGAGAGGCAGCGTACCCCCCCCCCCCAAAAAAACACTACTTCTTTCCCTTTCTGCTGTCCTCTTTCCTTTCTCTCTCTTTCTTTCTTTTCCATTTCTTCTTCTTTCCTTTTTCTTATCTTTTCATCTTTATCTTTTTATCAGTATTTAATAAAGAATTATTATTTATAAAAAATTATTAGAAATTATAAGAAAAACAGAAATGGCCACCGTTGCTCAAAATGGCGGGTGGAGGGGGCAAGCAGCTGGTCTTATCTTTTCATCCAAAATGGCCACCCCGTTGCCATGGCAACCAAAATGGCGGGCGGAGGGGGGGCGACCCAATGGTCTTATCTTTTCATCTTATCTCTACTGATAAAGTGTCACGTGCGTGCCGTTTTGTTTACCACCGCCTGAGGCATGGGCGTGGTGGGCGTGGCCCTGACCGCCGCCATCTTGGTACACAAATCCAGGGGTCAAAGGTCAACTTGGTACAAAAAGGACTGGTCTTACTAAAGTTTCATCAAAATCGATTCAGTAGTTTTCAAGATAGGGACTGATATAGCTAGGCGATAGTGAAAGTTTCATCAAAGTCGGTTTTTTAACAGACTTAAAAAAGGTTATCAATTCGACTCGTATGTATGTAATATGGTTGGAATTGCACAATATTTGTATATGTTAGTCTATGCGGGCTTCTAAACAGGTGTGCCAAATTTCATAAGTGTGTGTATACAGTATATGTATTGTAGCATGCTCAAAAACCTCGGAACGTGCTATCACCTTCAAAACACTAAGTAACGGGTGAACCAAAGCCCCGTGCTTTTACATTTCGGAGAAAACCAAAAAAAGTGCATAGTCTTCAAAAGCAGCACAACGGGCTAATTTTCAAATTCCCACAGAAAATCGCTAATCTATCCTTGAATTCTAGGACGGACTAGGCTACTCGCAAATAAAATAAAAGAACCACTAAATCAAACAAATTCCCCCACAATTAACCTAGTGTCCCAAAAAAGGAAAAGAAACGCCTCAATAGACTAATAAAACTCCGTTCAACCCCTCCCAGAAAAACTATGACGAATCCAGGGACGCAGCAGTGTGTGGATGTGTGGAGTGGAAGGAAAGGCACGGAAACCAAATTCCGAATGAGCAAGGTATATTTTTATATTACAGGATGAAAGCTTGTAACACACAATTAGTAAAGTGTACAGAAAGCAGTAAGCTCGTAAACTTCCGAACTAATCCCACTCCTCGGAAAACGAAAAGGAGGCTCCACTCAGAATGGGGAAAAGAAAAATAATACCAAAGAAAAATATTGTTTTCAATCAATCAATACGTATCCTCAAAGAGAAGTGACACAAAGAAATTAACAAGTTTGGCTCGAAAAGGATTAAAAAAACTTAAAGTTTATTTTCAATTTCAAAAGTTTTCTTGCATTAAAAAAAGAAAACTACTAAACGTCCAAAAGAGGTCGGATCGAAATTTTCCGGAATGTCGCCTTCGTGAGAAATGCTACGGCTCACTAAGCCAGCACCTACGTCGACGCAGTTGGACTGAAATTAGTGGACGTCAACATCGTAAATACAGTCAGGCAAAAAAACAGGATGATCAAGAAGCAAGGAAGCCCACGTAGTAAAAAGCTTTTCGCTGTTGCGGCGTGAACCTAGTTAGATAAAAAGAAAAAAACAAATAGAAAGAAAAACAAAAATTATTAACAGGCAAACAAAAGACAAACCGGGACAAGACATTACAAACACGTAACGGAGAGAAGGAAAAGACGAGCAATCTAAGGAGATGGGACCAGAAACACTCCTTAAGAAAGATGGCACGTTTTGGCCTCTAAGAACAACGATGGGCAGGCAGAAAAAGCACGAGTCCTCAATGACGTTGATGGTACAGGATGGAACTCCTCCAGTCTAAGAAGCAGTGAGTTTATGGGTCAACACAGGCAACGACGAGACCCACATCAGCGATGAAGAATCGGGTGTTCTTAAGTTGGCCTGCGGAGATTAGACAACAGTTCGTGCGTCAGAATGGCAGTTAAAGCAGTTCGTTCAAAAGGGCATGCAGAAAGTAAATGTACACTTATCTGAGTTCTTATTGGAGTTCCTGATTGCGCTGATTCCTGGAGATCGACGAAGTCATTGTGGAAACTACGTTGGTTACAGCAAAATACGGCGTTTAGGATCGATGACATGGAGAATTAAAAGAGGCGGTATCGTCCAAGCGGACTGCGCTGGGTCGACTTCCACGTACTCATCCTAACTGGCGATGGACAGCCGAACTTGAAAACGCATCATTAGCGTCTGACGGGTTTGGATCCTCGCCACAACATGGCGCGCTGACGTTCGAAAATATAGTAATCTGGGAATTAATTTTTCTTAACTCTTGCCGGAAATCAAAAACCAGTAGAACGGCCACCAACACCGGCGTACAAAAGCCAAAACTGCGAATCTGTTGTTCAAGTGGACGAGGCGCAGTGATGAACCCATCAACATCGGCAAACAGAGGCAAGACCATCAAAGCCTTCCGCAGGAATCAATTCCTACAACCACACACCTCTAAAGCCGAAAGCAAAAGACTGCAAAAACCATTCCAAAACTAAACGCGTCAAAAAAGCTGCTACAATGGGAAAACCAGCACGCGTAAAACAAAGCAAGCATTACGCTAAAGTGTTGAGCGAGCCTCGCTTAACAATAACCTACGACAAACGCAGAAAAATTCTAAGATAAATTTAAAATTTCCGAACTAACTATAATATTAGAAGGAAAGGAAAAGGCTATAGACAATTCTGTAGGTTTTCACGAGTAGTTAAAATCCTACTCAAATTCTGTGTCCCCCGGACTGCGAGGGATGCCGTGCCGCTCCTTCCACTAGCAGATGCCCCCTTCCCACTTAATAATTCAAGTAAACAACGCATAGAGAGGTAAACGCCCGGGACGGCCAAAAAAACTCATGGTCGGGAAGAAAAATCCCAATTCCCGGTGAGGGCGTGACGCTTCGCCCCAAAGCGACGAAGGTTTGGGAGCCAAAGCACAAATAATATACTAACAACAAGACGCGGACAGCGTCGCGTGAGCCCTTTCTTTTTTTACAAGGGGGGGTCACATTAATCCTTCCTGTTCCTACATCCCGCACTGGCAAGTGAGGAGGAAAATGCAAAAGGGCAAACATAAGCACTACCCTGTATTTTTGCCTTACTTCAACTCGAACTTGGGGGCCCCACGCCAACGACTCCACGAGGAACGCAACAGTATGTATGTATGTATGTAGGTATGTATGTATGTATGTATGTATGTATGTATGTATGTATTGTAGCGTGCCGCTTTTGAAACTTGTCCCTGTAAGATTTCGTGGAGAAATGTTTTTCCCCCAATTTTGTATTACGCATGCTACGCGTATATATATTTTTTTGTTTACTCGAGCTACCTATGGTTAGTCGCCTTTTTAGACGCTTGTTGCTTCCGCTCCTGCGTGGGCGTGTTTCTCGGGAAAATTCGGACCGACGCTCCTGTTTTCCTAATCTTCGGATTTGACTATTTGGTCATTTACTGATTAGAGCGGTTATTCCTGCCAAATGGGACTTTGTGTGTTCCTCTTAGTTCTAGGGAGGTTACTGTGTTCCCCCTCCTATTAATTTATTAAAGGGTTCACATGACGTGCTCCTGTCACGCTATTTTGGTTATTATGGTATTCTGGTACATATGGAGTTGTGTCCGCTCACCCTCTTCGTTTCCTTACTTGAAGGAAATATTTATTTATTTTCCTTAATATTGGCCTGGCCAGGTCGTGCATAGATTATTTTAAAATATTTATTTGATTATAAGGAACGGAATCATTTGATACGGGGTTGATGGCCGACTATACATTAACCAGGTTTTATATAGGACTAAGAATTTTGTGAGGTTAATCCTCTGTGGCTTAAGCACGTAATTTTGCTGCTTTCAGGCCTTAAAACTTTTCTATCAGAATTCATTTCTTCGCATTATTTATGATATGTCGTTTTTTTTTCTAAACCAAAAAGCTTAAGCGTATTAGTCGGGTTTTAACGTCCTTATTGTTCGGCGTTTACCTTTTTATCATATTTCTTTACAAAAAAGAAGGCTAAATAAATAATATCTTTTTTAACGATTTCTTAAAGTAATTCATTTTTTACTTATATACAGGGTGTTTTTGAATTGAGTACAGATTTTTTGGGAGATGATAGAAGAGGTCCTTAGAAGTATTTTTTGTCATATGAACATGGGGTCCCCGCAGCTCCGTTTACTTACAATACTGCATTGAACAATCAAATGACACCGGGACGCAGTATGCGTTGGTAGGCCTAGATTATTTTATTTTTAACAATTAACAAAGCAATCTGCTGTATGACTTTTACAGTAATTGTTCGAAATGACCGCCATTTGCTTCATAGCACAATTCGCAACGCCTTATGATGGATTGATATACGCGTGGAAACAGTTGATTAGCACGGTCGCTGATGTCACCTGCTGCCGCGACAACACGAGCCGCCAAATCTTCTTCGGTATCTACGGGTTCGGAGTACACCATTGATCTGGCGATCTCGGTGGCCAAGCAACTGGTCCGCCACGACCAATCCAACGACCAGGATATGTCTCATTTAGGTAATCTCTAACTGCTCTTGTGTAATGCAAAGGTGCGCCGTCCTGTTGAAACCACATCAAATGGCTGGTCATTAGTGGAACATCTTCAAAAAGTCCAGGGAGCTCCTCCTTCAGGAAACCAAGGTATGTTTGCCCGTTAAGACGGCATGGTAGGAGATATGGCCCAATCAGGACATTGTGAATCATGGCAGCCCAAATATTCAACGAAAAACGATGCTGAAAACTGTTAACATGTGTTGCACATGGGTTGACATGAGACCACAGATGACTGTTGTAGCTATTGAACATTCCCTCTCGCGTAAACGTTGCCTCATCTGTCCACAAAACCATGGAAGGAAAGTCTGGAATCCTATTCTGTTGCTGCATAAACCATTCCGCGAAAGCACGCCGGGGACCAAGATCATTGGGACATAATTCCTGCACCTTTCGAAGCTTGAAGGATGTTGCAGGTTGTCATGTAAAATGTTCCATACAGTGGTATGACTAGTATTCAAAGCAGCTCCGACCGCACGAGTACTTGTCGATGGATTTCGGTTAAACCTTTCCAAAACTTCATCCTCTAATTCAGGGGAGCGTAACCACCGACGACGTCCACGCTGATGATTATCATGAGCGAATGCGCCTGTTTCTCTTAGACGACGATCTACTGCACCAAATGTTCGTGAATTGGGAAGAATTCTGTTGGGATAACGTTCAGCATATAAACGCCTTGCACCATCCATGGTACCAGCAGCACCGAGACACAGATGCATGTCTGCATAATCATTCCATGTAAAACGATTCATACTGTTTGTTTAACTTTACACATGTAAAAAGTACATCAAGTGAACTTTTTAAAACAAATCTTTACCTACTGCTTTCCCAGAATGCGATTAGTTCATTTCCATATGGACTAATCGTATTTTACAAAGGGGTTGGATACCATGGAATCTCCTTGACGAAGTTTGTCCTAAGACTTTTCAACAAACAAGCACGTGCACCTTGAAATTTCTTTGCAAACAATTACTTTAAAAGTTATTACAGTAGATTGCTTGTGTTAATTGTTAAAATTACAATAATCTAGGCCTACCAACGCACACTGCGTCCCGGTGTCATTTGATTGTTCAATGCAGTATTGTAAGTAAACGGAGCTGCGGGGACCCCATGTTCATATGACAAAAAATACTTCTAAGGGCCTCTTCTATCATCTCCCAAAAAATCTGTACTCAATTCAAAAACACCCTGTATATATTTTTTAACTACGATGTTTATTGCAATTTTTACT